>JAYMFT010397341.1:0-19201 GCA_038088735.1 Panulirus argus
TTCTCAAAAATTTGTAAATACTTTCCCTGTCTGTTTTTCCCCCTTTCTCAGTTCTCTCTATATTTCAATTAGGGCCCAGCCTTGATGTGGACTTGTCCGTGACGGGAGCCTTCAACATAAAAAGAAATGTGACCCAGTCTCTTGTAGTCATCAATATGGTGCATTATAACTGGTGTGACCCAGCCTCTTATAGTCATCAATATGGTGCAGTATAAAGGGCGTGATCTCGCCTTTTTTAGTCATCAGTATGGTGCAGTATAACGGGTTAGATCCAGTCTCTTGAAGTCATCAGTATGGTCCAGTATAAACGGTGTGACCCAGCCACTTTCGTCGTCAGTATGGTACAGTATGATGTATGTGACCCAGGCTCTTGTAGTGATCAATATGGTGCAGAAAAATGGGTATGACGAAGCCTCTTACCGTCTTCAGTATGGTGCAGTATAACCGGTGTGAGCGAGCCTCTTACAGTTATCAGTATGGTCCAAATACGGATGTGACCAACCCTCTTATCTTTATCAGGATGGTGCAATATAACGGATGTGACCCAGCCTCTTGTAGTCATCAGTATGGTGCAGTATATCGGATGTAACCCAGCCTCTTATCGTCATCAGAATGATGTAGTATATCAGGTGTGACCCAGCCACTAGAAGTCATCAGTATGGTGCAGTATAACAGGTGTGACCCAGTCTCTTGTCGTCATAACTATTCTGCAGTATAAAAGGTTTGACCAAGCCTCTTTTCGTCATCAGTATGATACAGTATAACGTATGTTACCCAGTTTCTTGTAGTCACCAGTATGGTACAGTATAATGGATGTGACCCAGTCTCTTATCGTCATCATTATGTTGCAGTATAACCGGTGTGACCATGACGCATGTAGTCATCAGAATGGTGCAGTATATGAGCGTGACCCAGCCTCGTGTAGCCATCAGGATGGTGCAGTTTAACGGGTGTGACCCAGTCACTTATCGTCATCAGTATTGTGCAGTATAATGGGTGTAACCCAGACTCTTTTGGTGATCAGTATGGTACAGTATTACAAAGGTGACCCAGTCTCTTGTAGACATCAGAATGGTACAGTATAAAGGATGTGACCGAGTCTCATGTAGTCATCAGTATGGTACAGTATAATGGATGTTACCCGGCTTTTTATCTTCATATGTATGGTGCAGTATAAAATGTGTAACTCAGCCTCTTGTAGTCATAAGTATGGTGCAGTATAACGGGTGTGACTCAGCCTCTAATAGTCATTAATATAGTGCAGTATAAAATGCGTGACCCATCATCTTATCTTCATCAGCATGGTAAGATATAATGTATGTGACCCAGTCTCTTGTAGTCATCAATATGGTGCAGTATAAGGGGTATGACCCAACTTTTTTTAGTTATCGGTATGGTCCAGTATAACCTGTGTAAGCCAGCCTCTTGTATCTATCAGCATGGTGCAGTGTAATACTTGTGACCCAGCCTCTTTTAGTCACAAGACTGGTTCAATATAACGGGTGTGACCCACCCACTTTTAGTCATTAGTATGGTGCAGTATAACATGCGTGACCCAGCCTCTTGTAGTCATCAGTATAGAGCAGCATAACAGGTGTGACCCAGCCTCATTTAGTCATCAGTATGATACAGTATAACATATTTGACCCAGTCTATAGTAGTCATCAGTGTGATGCAGTATAACTGGTGTATCCCAGGCTCTTGTAGTCATCAGTATAGTATAGTATAAATATGTCAGCCAATCTCTTGCAGTCATCAATATAGTGCATTATAATGGGTGTGACCCAGCTTTTTGTCGTCACAAGTATGGAACAGTATAAAATGTGTTACCCAATCTCTTGCAGTCATCAATATGGTGCAGTATAACGGGTGTGACCCATCCTTTAGTAGCCATTAGTATGGTGCAGTATAAAATGTGTGACCTAGCCACTTATCTTCATCAGCGTGGTAAGATATAACGTATGTGACCGAGTCTCTTGTAGTCATCAATATGGTGCAGCATAAAGGGTGTGACCAAGTCTTGTAGTCATCAGTGTGGTCCAGAATATCCTGTGTAACCCAGCCTCTTGTAGTCATCAGCATGGTGCAGTGTAACAGTTGTGACCCAGCCTCTTTAAGTTATCAGTATGGTTCAATATAACGGTTGTGACCCAGTCTTTTATCGTCATCATTATGTTGCAGTATAACTGGTGTGAACTAGACGCTTTTAGTCATCAGAATGGTGCAGTATATGGGTGTTACCTAGCCTCGTGTAGCCATCAGGATGGTGCAGTTTAACGGGTGTGTCCCAGCCATCAGGATGGTGCAGTTTAACGGGTGTGTCCCAGTCACTTATCGTCATCAGTATTGTGCAGTATAACGGGTGTAACCCAGGCTCTTTTGTTGATCAGTATGGTACAGTATTACAAATGTGACCCAGTCTCTTGTAGTTATCAGAATGGTACAGTATAACGAATGTGACCGAGTCTCTTGTAGTAATCAGTATGGTACAGTATAATAGATGTTACCCGGCTTTTTATCGTCATCAGTATGGTGCAGTATAAAATGTGTGACTCAGCTTCTTGTAGTCATCAGTATGGTGCAGTACAACGGGTGTGACTCAGCCTTTAATAGTCATTAGCATAGTGCAGTATAAAATGCGTGACCCATCACCTTATCTTCATCAGCATGGTAAGATATAATGTATGTGACCCAGTCTCTTGTAGTCATCAATATGTTGCAGTATGAAGGGTGTGACCCAACCTCTTTTAGTCATCGTTATGGTCCAGTATAACCTGTGTAACCCAGCTTCATGTATTTATCAGCATGGTGCAGTGTAATACTTGTGACCCAACCTCTTTTAGCCAATAGGATGGTTCGATATAATGGGGGTGACCCACCCACTTTTAGTCATCAGTATGGTGCAGTATAGCTTGCGTGATCCACCTTCTTGTAGTCATCATTATAGAGCAGCATAACAGGTGTGACTCAGCCACATTTAGTCATCACTTTGGTAAAGTATAACATATTTGACCCAGTCTCTTGTTGTCATCAGTATGGTGCAGTATAACTGGTGTAACACAGGCTCTTGTAGTCATCAGTATAGCACAGAATAACATATGTCAGCCAATATCTTGTAGTCATCAATATAGTGCATTACAACGGGTGTGACCCAGCTTTTTATCGTCATCAGTATGGAGCAGTAAAAAATGTGTTATCCAGCCTCTTGCAGTCATCAGTATGGTGCAGTATAACGGGTGTGACCCATCCTCTAGTAGCCATTAGTATGGTGCAGTACAAAATGCGTGACCCAGCCTCTTATCTTCACCATCATGGTAAGATGCAGCGTATGTGACCTACTCTCTTTTAGTCATCAATATGGTGCAGTATTAAGGGTTTGACAAAGCCTCTTGTAGTCATCAGTATGGTACAGCATATCCTGTGTAACCCAGCCTCTTGTAGTCATCAGCATGGTGCAGTGTAACAGTTGTGACCCAGCCTTTTTAAGTCATCAGTATGGTTCAATATAACGGTGTGACCCACCCACTTTTAGTCATCAGTATGGTGCAGTATAACACGATTGAACAAGCCTCTTGTAGTCATCAGTATAGAACAGTATAACAGGTATGACCCAGCCTCATTTGGTCATCAATATGGTAGAGTATAACGGGTGTAACCCAGCCTCTTTTAATTATCTTTATGGTGCAGTTTAACAAGTGTGACCCAGGCTCTTGTAGTCATCAGTATAGTGCAGTATTATGGATGTGACACATTCTCTTGTAGTCATCAGTATGGTGCAGCATGATGGGTATGGCCCAGCTTCCTCTAGTCATCATTATGGTGCAATATAATGGGTGTGGCCCAGTCTTTTGTCGTCATCAGTAGGGTGCAGTATAACAGGTGTAACCAAGCCTCTTGTATTCATCAGTATTCTGCAGAATAATAGGTGCGACGCAGTCTTTTCTCGTCATCATTATGATGCAGTACAACAGGCATGACACAGCCTCTTATCTTCATTAGTATGTTACAGTATAACGTATATAATCCAGTCTCTTGTAATCATCATTATGATGCAGTATAACAGGTGCGACCCAGCCTCTTATATTCATCAGTATGGTGCAGTATAACCGGTGTGACCCATCCTCTTTAGTCAGCAGTATAGTGCAGTTTAATAGGTATGACCCAGCTTCTTTTAGTCAAAATTATGCTGCTTTATAAGGGTGTGACACAGTCTCATGTAATCATCAGTAGGGTGCAGTATTACAGGTGTGACCCAGCCTCTTGTAGTCATCAGTATGATGCAGTACAACAGGTGTTACCCACCCTCTTATCACCTTGAGTATGGTACAGTATATCGTATGTGACCCAGTCTCTTGTAGTCATCATTGTGGTGCAGTATAACGGGTGTGACCCAGCCTCTTATCGTCATCATTAGTGTGCAGTAAAAACGGCGTGATCCAGCCTATTGTAGTCATCAATATGGTGCAATATATCGGGTGTGACCCAGCCTCGTGTAGTTATTAGTATGGTGCAGTGTAATGGGTGTGACCCAGCCTCTTATAGTCGTCAGTATGGTGCAGTATAACAGGTGTGACCCAGCCTCTTAGCGTCATCAATATGGTGCAGTATAACGGGTGTGAACCATCCTCCTGTAGCCATCAGTATGATGCAGTATAACAGGTGTGACCCAGCCTCTTTTTGTCATCAGTATCGCACAGTATAAAGTATGTGAATCAGTCTCTTTTAGTCATCAATATGGTGCAGTGTAACGGCTGTGACTCAGTCTCTTATTGTTATTAGTGTGGTGCAGTATAACCAGTGTGACTCAGCCTTTTGTAGCCATCAGTATGTTGCAGTTTAATAGGTATGACCCGCCTTCTTCTAGTGATCATTATGGTGCAGTATAAAGGGTGTGACCCAGACTCTTGTAGTCATCAGTAAGGTGCAGTTATAACAGGTGTGAGCAAGCTTCTTGTAGTCATCAGTATTGTGCACTATAACAGGTGCTACCCAGTCTTTTGTAGCCACCAGTATGATGCAGTATAACAGGTGTGACCCAGCCTTTTATCTTTATTAGTATGGTACAGTATAACGTATGTAACCCAATGTCTTGTAGTCATCATTATGATGCAATATAACAGGTGTGACTCAGCCTCATATCGTCATCATTATGGTGCATTGTAACCGGTGTGACCCAGCCTTCAGTAGTCATAAGTATGGTGCAGTATAATAAGTATGACCCAGCTTCTAGTCATCATTTTGTTACATTATAACGGGTGTGACACAGTCTCATGTAGCCATCATTACTGTTCAGTATTAGAGGTTTGACCCAGTCTCTTTTAGTCATAAGCATGTTGCAGTACAAAAGGTATGACCTATCCTCTTATCGTCATCAGTATGGTGCAGTTTAACGTATGTGACCCAGTCTCATGTAGTAATCAATATGGTGCAGCATAACGGGTGTGACCCAGCCTTTTATCGTCATCATTATTGTGCAGTAAAACCATTGTGACCCAACCCCTTGTAGTCATCAATATGGTGCACTATAACGGGTGTGACCAATCCTCTTGCAGTTATCAGTATCGTGCAGTATAACAGGTCTAAAGCAGCATTTTATCTTCATTAGCATGGTGCAGCATAACTTATGTGAACCATTCTCTTGTAGTCATCAATATGGTGCAGTGTAACAGGTGTGATTCAGCCTCTTATCGTCATCAGTATGGTGTAGTGTAACCGGTGTCACTCAGCCTCTTGTAGTCATTAGTATTGTGCAGTGTAATAGGTATGACCCACCTTCTTCTAGTCATCACCATGGTGTAGTATAACGGGTGTTACCCAATCTCATATAAGCATCAGTATTGTGCAATATTACAGGTGTGACCCAGCCTCTTGTAGTGATCAGTGTGTTCAGTACAAAAAAGTGTGACCCAGCCTTTTGTCATCATTATCATGGTACAGCATAACTTTTGTGACCCAGTCTCTTGTAGTCGTCAATATGGTGCAGTATAACTGGTGTGACCCAGCCTCTCATCATCACCATTATGGTGCAGAATAACCGGTGTGACCCAGCCTCTTGTAGTAATCAAAATGGTGCAATATATCGGGTGTAGCCCTGCCTGGTGTAGTCATCAGTATGGTGCGGTAAAACGGGAGTGACCCGGCCTCTTTTAGTTATCAGTATGGTACAGTATAAAAGGTGTGACCCAGCCTTTTATCGTCATCAGTATGGTATACTATAACGTATGTGACCCAGTCTCTTGTAATCATCAAAATGGTGCTGTTTAATGGGTGTCACATAGTCTCTTATCGCCGTCAGTATAGTGCAGTATAACTTGTGTAACCCAGCCTTTTGCAGTCACCAGTATGCTGCAGTATAACGGGTGTGACCCAGCCTCTTGCAGTCATCAGTATGGTGCAGTACAACATGTTTGACCCAGCCTCATATCACCAGTATGGTGCAGTATAAGGGGTCTGACCCCTCTTCTTTTAGTCATCAGTATGGTGCACTATAACGGGTATGACTCTGCCTTTTGTAGTCATCAGTATGGTACAGTATATCGGGTGTGACACAGCCTCTTGTAGTCATCATTATGGTGCATTATAACAGTTGTGACCTAGCCCCTTGTAGTCATCATTATGGCACAGTATAAGGTATGTGACCCAGCCTACTGTAGTCATCAATATGGTGCAATATAACGGGTGTGACCCAACCTCTTGTAGTCATCGGCATGGTGCAGTGTAAAGGGTGTGACCCAAACTCTTTTCGTCATCAGTATGGTGCAGTATAACAGGTATGGCCCATCCTTCTGTAATCATCACTATGATGCAGTATAATGGATGTGACCCAGCCTCTTATCGTCACCAGTATGCTGCAGTATAACGGGTGTGACCCAGTCTCTTGTAATCATGACTAGTTTGCAGTTTAACAGGTGTGACCCAGCCTCTTCTAGTCATAAGTATTGCGCAGTATAATAGGTGTGACCCAGCCTCTTATCTTCATCAGTTTGGTACAGTATAACGTATGTGACCCCAGTCTCTTGCAGTCATCAATATGCTCCAGTATAACGGGTATGACCCAACCTCTTATCGTCATCAGTATGGTGCAGTACAACCTGTGTGAACAAGCTTCTTGAAGTCATCAGTATGGTGCAGTGTAATGGATATGACACAGCTTTTAGATATCATTATGGTGCAGTATAACAGGTGTGACCCAGTCTCCTGTAGTCATCAGTAGGCTGCAGTATAAAACGTGTGACCCAGCCTCTTGTAGTCATCAGTATGGTGCAGTGCAACAGGTGTGACCCATCCTTTTATCGTAATCAGTATGGTACAGTATAACGTATGTGACCCAGTCTCTTGTAGTCAACAATATGGTGAAGTATAACAGGTGTGATCTATCCTCATATCGTCATCAGTACGGTGCAGTATAACCGGTGTGACCCTACCTCTTGTTATCATCCATATGGTGCAGTATATCGGGTTTGACCCCGCCTGTTGCAGTCATCAGTATGGGGCAGTATAATGGGTGTGACTCAGCCTCTTATAGTCATCAGTATGTTGCAGTATAACAGATGTGACTCAGCCTCTTGTAGTCATCAGTATGGTACAGTGTAACATGTGTGACCCAGCCTCATCGTCATCAGTATGGTGCAGTATTTAGGGTGCGACTCAGCCTTTTATCTTCATCAGTATGTTCAATATAACGTATGTGACCCAGTCTCTTATAGTCATCAATATGAAGCGGCAAAACGGGTTGGACTCAACCTCTTATAGTCATCAGTATTGTGCAGAATAACGGGTGTGACCAAGCCTCTTGTAGTCATTAGTATGGAGCAGTATAACGGGTTTAACCCAAACTCTTGTAGTCATCAGTATGGTGTAGTTTAACAGGTGTGACCCAGCCTCTTATCGTCATCAGTATAGGGCTTATAATGAGTTTTACCCAGCCTTTAATAGTAATCAGTATGGTGCAGTATAACATATGTCATCCAATCTCTTTTAGTCATTAATATAGTGCAGTATAACGGGTGTCACCCAGCTCCTTACCATCATCAGTATGGTGCAGTATAAAATGCGTGACTCAGTCTCTCAGTCATCAATATAGTGCAAAATAACGGGTGTGACCCACCCTCTTGTAATCATCAGTATGGTACAGTATAACCTGTGTGACCCAGCCTCTTGTAGTCATCATCATGGTGCAGTGTAACGTTCGTGATCCAGTCTCATTTGGTCTTCAGTATGGTTCAATATAACGGGTTTTACCCACCCACTTTTAGTAATGAATATGGTGCAGTATAACACGCGTGACCCAGCCTCTTGTAGTCATCAGGATAGAGCAGTATAACCGGTTTGACCTAGCCTCATTTGGTCATCAGTATGCTACAGTATAACGCATGTGACCTAGCTTCTTTTAGTCATCAGTATGGTGCGGTGTAACAAGTGTGACCAAGTCTCTTTCAGTCAACTGTATTGTGCAGTATAACGAGTTTGACACAGCCTCTTGTAGTCATCAGTGTGGTGCAGTATGATGGGTATGACTCAGCTTCCTCTAGTCATCATTGCGGTACAGTATAACGTGGATGACCCAGTCTCTTGTAGTCATCAGTAAGGTACAGTATAACAGGTGTGACCAAGCCTCTTGTAGTAACCAGTATTGTGCAGAATAACAGGTGCGACCCAGTTTTTTTTAGTCATCAGTATGATGCAGTATAATAGGTAAAACCGACCCTTTTATCTTCATTAGCATGGTACAGTATAACGTATGTTAACCAGTCACTTGTAGTCATCAACATGGTGGAGTATTACCGGTGTGACTCAGCCTCTTGTAGTTATATTTATGGTACAGTAGAATAGGTATGACCAACCTTCTTCTAGTCATCAGTATGGTGCAGTATAACGGGTGTGACCCAATCTCATATAATCTTCATTATTCTAGAGTATTACAGGTGTGACCCAGCCTCTTGTAGTCATCAGAATGGTGCAGTGCAACAAGTCTGACCAAGCCTCTTATCGTCATCAGTATGGTACAGTATAGCGTATGTGACTCAGTCTCTTGTAGTCATCAACATAGTGCAGCATAACGGGTGTCACCCAGCCTTTTTTAGTCATCATTATGGTGCTGTATAACCGGTGTGATTCAGCCTCTTGTAGTCATCACAATGGTACAGTAAAACGGGTGTGACCTAGCATCCTGTAGTCATCAGTATGGTACAGTAAATCATTCATGACACAGCCTCTTATCGTCATCAGTATGGTGCAGTATAACCGATGTGACCCATCCTCTTGTAGTCCTCAGTATGATGCAGTATAACAGGTGTGACCAAGCTTCTTATCGCCATCAGCATGGTAAAGTGAAACGTGTGAGACCCAGTCTCTTGTAGTCATCAAAATGGGGCAGTATACCGGGTGAGTCTAAGCCTCTTATCACCATCAGCATGGCGCAGTATAACTTGTGTGACTTAGCCTCTTACAGTCATCAATATGGTGCGGTATAAGAGGTTTGACCTAGCCTCTTATCGTCATCAGTATGGTGCAGTATAACGGGTATGACCAATCCTCTTTTAGTCACCAGTATGGTGCAGTATGACGGGTGTGACCCAGCCTCAAGTAGTCATCAGTATGGTGCAGTATATTTGGTCTGACACAGCCTCTTGTAGTCATCATTATGGTGCGGTATAACAGTTGTGACCCAGCCTCTTGTCATCATCAGTATGGTGCAGTATAACGGTTTTGACCAAGCCTCTTATCTTCATCAATATGGTATGGTATAACGGGTGTGATCCAGCCTCTGATCTTCATCAGTATGGTACAGTATAACCTTTGTGACCCAGCAACTTGAAGTCATCAGTATGGTGCAGTATAATGAGTATGACCCAGCTTCCTCTAGTTATCATTATGGTGCAGTATAACGGGTGTGACCAAGTCTCTTTTAGTCATCAGTATTGTGCAGTGTAACAGGTGTGACCCATCCTCTTGTAGTCATCAGTATGGTGCAGCATAACAGGTGTGACCCAGCCTCTTATCTTCATAAGTATGTTACAGTATAACTTATGTGACCCAGTCTGTTGTGGTCATCAACATGGTACAATATAACGGGTGTGACCCAGTCTCTTATCGTCATCAGTATGGTGCAGTATAATGGGTATGAACCAGTTTCTTCTAGACATCATTATGGTGCAGTATAACGGGTGTGACCCGTTCTCTTTTAGTCATCAGTAAACTGCAGTATAACAGGTGTGACCCAGCCTCTTGTAATCATCAGCATGGTGCAGTACAACAGGAATGACCCGGCCTCTTATCGCCATCAGTATGGTACAGTATAACGGATGCGACCACCCTCTTGTAGTCATCAGTATGGTTCAATAAAACATATGTGACCCAATTTCTTGTAGTCATCAATATGGTGCATTATAATGTGTGTGAAACAACTTCTTACCGTCATTATTATGGTGTAGTATAACTTCCGTGACCCAACCTCTTGTAGTGTTATCATTAAGGTGCAGTATAACGAGTGTGACCCAGCCTCTAATGGTCATTAGTATGGTGCAGTATAAAATGCGTGACCCAGCCTCTTATCTTCATCAGTATGGTACAATATAACGTATTTGACCCAGTCTCTTGTAGTCATCAATATGGTGTAGTATAACGAGTGTGACCCAGCCTCTTGTAGTCATCAGCATGGTGCAGTGTAACAGGTGTGACTCAGCCTTTTATCGCCATCAATATAGTTCAGTAAAACGGGTGTGACCCACTCCCTTATAGTCATAAGTATGGTGCAGTATAACACGCTTGACCCAGCCTCTTGTAGTCATCAGTTTAGAGCAGTGTAACAGTTGTGACCCAGCCTCATTTGGTCATCAGTGTGGTACAGTATAACGTATGTAACCCAGTCTCTTGTCATCAGTATGGTTCAGTATAACGGGTGTGACACAGCCTCTTTTAGTCATCATTATGGTGCAGTATAACTGGTGTGACCCAGCCTCTTATTGTTATCAGTATGGTGCAGTATAACGTGTGTGACCCAGCCTCTTGTAGTCATCATTATGATACAGTGTAACAAATGTGAACCAGTCTCTCGTAGTCATCAATATGGTGCAGTATAACGGGTTTGACACAGCCACATATCGTCATTAATATGGTGCAGTATAACAGGTGTGACTAAGCCTGTTGTAGTCATCGGTGTGGTGCAGTGCAATGGGTGTGACCCAGCCTCTTGTCATCAGTGTGGGGCAGTATAACAAAAATAGCCCATATTCTTTTAGTCATCAGTATGGTGCAGCATTTCTGGTGTTACCCAGCTTCTTGTAGTCATGAGTATGGTGCAGTATATCAGATGTGACACAGCCTCTTGTAGTAATCATTATGGTGCTGTAAAACAGGTGTGATCCAGCCTCTCGTAGTCATCGGTATGGTGCAGTGTAAAGGGTTGACCCAGCCTCTTGTAGTTATCAGTATGGTGCAGTATAACAGGTGTGACCCAACTTCTTATCGTCATCAATATGGTGCAGTATAACAGGTATGACCCTTCTTCTTTTAGTCATCATTATGGTGCTGTATAACCTCTGTGACCCAATATCTTGTATTCATCAGTATGGTGCAGTATAACGGGTGTGAAACAGCCACTTGCAGTCACCAGTATGCTGAAGTATAACGGGTGTAAACCAGCCTCTTATCGTCATCATTTTGATGCAGTATAACCGGTGTGACCCAGCCGCTTGTAGTCATCAGTATTGTATTGTACAGTGGGTATGACCCAGCTTCTTCTAGTCATCATTATGGTGCATTATTACGGATGTGACCCAGACTCTTTTAGTCATCAGGAGGGTGCAGTATAACAGGTGTGATCAAACCTCTTGCAGTCACCAGTATTGTCCAGATTAACAGGTGCGACCCAGTCTTTTGTAGTCATCAGTATGATGCAGTATAAAAGGTGTGACCCAGCCTCTTTTCTTTATTAGTATGGTACAGTATAACGTATGTGACGTAGTGTCTTTTAGTCATCACCATGATGCAGTATATCAGGTGTGATCCAGCCTCTTGTAGTCATAAGCATGGTGCAGTATAATAAGTATGACCCAGCTTCTTCTATTCATCATTTTGGTGCATTATAACGGGTGTGACAGCCTCATGTAATCATTAGTAGTGTGTAGTATTACAGGTGTGACCCAGTCTCTTGTGGTAATTAAAATGGTGCAATATAACGGGTGTGACCCAACCTTTTATCATCATCATTATTTTGCAGTAAAACCGGTGTGATCCAGCCTCTTGTAGTCATCAATATGGTGCAGTATAACTGGTGTGACCCGCCCTCTTATAGTCATCAGTGTGGTGCATTAAAACACGCGTAACCCAGCCTCTTGAAGTCATTAGTTTAGAGCAGTATAACAGGTGTGACCAAGCCTCATCTGGTCATTAGTGTGGTACAGTATAACGTATGTGACCCAGTCTCCTATAGTCATCAGTATAGTGCGGTATAACGGGTGTGACCCAGCCTCTTATAGTCATGAGTATGGTGCAGTATAACAGGTGTGAACTAGTCTCTTGTTTTCATCAGTACGATGCAGTATAACGTCAGTATGGTGCAGTGTAATGGGTATGACCCAGCTTCCTCTAGTTATCATTATAGTGCAGTATAACAGATGTGACCCAATCTCTTTTAGTCATCAGTATGGTTCAGTATAACAGGTGTAACCCGCCCTCTTGTAATCATCAGTATCGTGCAAAATAACATGTGTGACCCACTCTTTTGTAGTCATCAGTATTATGCAGTACAACAGGTGTGACCCAGCCTCTTATATTCATTAGAATGGTAGAGTATAACGTATGTGACCCAGTCTCTTGTAGTCATCATTTTGGTGCAGTATAACAGGTGTGACCTAGCTTCTTATAGTTATCAGTATGGTGCGGTATAATAAGTATGACCGTGCTTCTTCTAATCGTCAGTATGGTGCAGTATAACGGGTGTGTTCCATCCTCTTGTAGTCATCAGTATGGTGTAGCATAACCGGTGTGACCTCAGCCTCTTGTAGTCATCAGTATGGTGCAGTATAATAGGTATGACCGTGCTTCTTCTAGTCATCATTATGGTGCAGTATAACGTTTTTGAGACAATCTCGTAATCATTAGTAGGGTGTAGTATTACAGGCGTGACCCAGCAGTATATCGGGTGTGACCGAGCTTCGTGAAGTCATCAGTATGATACAGTAAACGGGTTTGACCCAGTCTCTTGTAGTCATCAGTATGGTGCAGTACAACAGGTGTGACCAAGACTCTTATCGTCATCAGTATGGTATAGTATAATGTATGTGACCCAGTCTCTTGTAATCTTCAATATAGTACAGTATATCGGGTGTGACCCAGCTTCGTGTAGTCATCAGTTTGGTGCAGAATAACGGGTTTGACCAAGTTTCTTGTAGGCATCAGCATGGTGCAGTATAACAGGTGTAACCCAGCCTCTTATCTTCATCATTATGGTGCAGTATAACCGGTGTGATCCATCCTCTTGTAGTCATCAGTATGGTGCAGTATAACGGGTTTGACCCAGTCTCTTGTAGTCATCAATATTGCTCAGTATAACGGGTAAGACCCAGCCTCTTATCGTCACCATTATGATGCAGCATAACCGGTTTGACCCAGCCTTTTGTATTCATCAGAATGGTGCATTATATCGCTTGTGATCCAGCCTGGTTTAGTCATCAGTATGCTGCAGTAAAACGGGTCTAATCCAGCCGCTTGTAGCCATCTGTATGGTGCAGTAAACAGGTTTGACCCAGCCACTTATCGTCATCATTATGAGGCAGTATAACGGTTGTGACCCAGCCTCTTGTAGTCATCAGTATGGTGCAGTATAACAGGTTTGACCCATCCTCTTATCGTCATCAATATGGTGTAATATAACTGGTTTGACTCAGCCTTTTATCGTCATCAGTATGGTGCAGTAAAAAATGTATGATCCAGCCGCTTATCTTCATCAGTATGGTGCCGTATAACGGGTGTGACCCAGTCCTTTTTAGTCATCAGTATGGTGCAGTATAACTGGTGTGTCCTAGTCTCATGTTTTCATCAGTACAGTGGAGTATTACAGGTGTGACACAGCCTCCCTTAGTCATCAGTATGGTGCAATGTAATGGGTATGACCCAGCTTCCTCTAGTCATCATTAGAGTGCAGTATAACGGATGTGACCCGATCTCTTTTAGTCGTCAGTAGGGTTCAGTATAACAGGTGTAACCCGCCCTCTTGTAATCATCAGTATTGTGCAGAATAACATGTGTGACCCAGTCTTTTGTAGTCATCAGTATTATGCAGTATAACAGGTGTGAACCAGCCTCATATATTCATTAGTATGGTACAGTATAACATATGACCCAGTCTCTTGAAGTCATCATTATGGTGCAGTATAACAGGTGTGACCCAGCCTCTTATCGTTATCAGTATGGTGCAGTATAACCGGTGTGACCCCAGTCTCTTGTAGTCATCAGTATGGTGTAGTATAATAGGTATGACCGTGCTTCTTCTAGTCATCAGTATGGTGCAGTATAGCATGTGTGATCCATCCTCTTGTAGTCATCATTAGGGTGCATCATAACAGGTTTGGCCCAGTCTTTTGTAGTCATCAATATTGTGCAGTATAACGGATAAGACCCAACCTCTTATCGTCACCATAATGGTGCAGTATAACCAGTTTGACTCAGCCTCTTTTCTTCATCAGAGTGGTGCAGTGTATTGGGTGTGATCCAGCCTGGTTGCGGTAAAACGGGTGTAACCCAGCCTCTTGTAGTCATCAGTATGGTGCAGTAAACAGGTGTGACCCAGCCACATATCGTCATCAGTATGGTGCAGTATACCGGTTGTGACCCAGACTCTTGTAGTCATCAGTATGGTGCAGTATAACAGGTATGACCAATCCTCTCATCGTCATCAATATGGTACAGTATAAGTATGTGAACCAGTCTCTTGTAGTCATCAATATGGTGCAGTATAACTGTTTTGACTCAGCCTCTTACCGTCATCAGTATGGTGCAATAAAACCTGTATGACCCAGCCTATTATCTTCATCAGTATGGTGCCGCATAAAGGGTATGACCCAGCCTCTTGTAGTCATCAGTATTGTGCAGTATATCGGGCGTGACCCAGCCTCGTGTAGTCATCAGTATAGTGCATTATAATTGGTTTGACCCAGCCTTTTGTAGTCATTAGTATGGTGCAGTATAACAGGTGTGACCCAGCCTCTTATAGTCATCAGCATGGTGCAGTAAAACAGGTGTGACCCAGCCCCTTATCGTCATCGGATGGTGCAGTGTAATGGGTGTGACCCATCATCTTGTCATCATCAATATAGTGCAGTATAACGGGTGTGACCCAGCTTCTTACCGTCATCAGTATGATGCAGTATAACCTGTGTGACTCAACGTCTTGTAGTCATCAGTATATTGGGTGCGGTATAACAGGTGTGACCCAGCCTCAAGTAGTCGTTAGTATAATGCAGTATAAAATGCGTGACCCAGCCTCTTACTTTCGTCAGTATGGTACAATATAACGTTAGTGACCCAGTCTCTTGTATACATTAATATGGTGCAGTATAACAGGAGTGACCCAGACTCTTTTAGCCATCAGCATGGTGTAGTGTAACAGGTGTGACCCAACCTCTTTCAGTCATCAGTATGGTTCAGTATAACGAACGTGACCCACCCTATTGTAGTCATCAGTATGGTGCAGTAAAACACGCGTGACCAAGCCTCTTGTAGTCATTAGTTTAGAGCAGTATAACAGATGTGACCCAGCCTCATTTGGTCGTTAGTGTGGTATAATATAACGCATGTGACCCAGTCTCCCATAGTCATCAGTATGGTGCAATATAACGGGTGTAACCCAGCCTCTTGTAGCCATGAGTATGGTGCGGTATTACAGATGTGACCTAGTCTCTTGTTTTCATCAGTATGGTGCAGTATTATGGGTGTGACATAGTTTCCCTTAGTCATCAGTATGGTGCAGTGTAATGGGTATGACCCAGCTTTCTCTAGTCATCATTATAGTGCAGTATAATGGATGTGACCCAATCTCTTTTAGTCCTCAGTAGGGTTCAGTATAACAGGTGTGACCCGCCCTCTTGCAGTCATCAGTGTTATGCAGAATAACACGTATGACCAAGTCTTTTGTAGTCATCAGTATTATGCAGTATAACAGGAGTGAACCAGCCTCTTATCATCATCAGTATGATGCAATATAACCGGTGTGACCCCAGCCTCTTGTAGTCATCAGTATGGTGCAGTATAATAGGTATGAACGTGCTTCTTCTAGTCATCATTATGGTGCAGTATAACGTTTTTTGAGACAATCTCATGTAATCATCAGCAGGGTGTAGTATTACAGGTGTGACCCAGCCTCTTGTAGTCAACAGTATGGTGCAGTATATCGGGTGTGACAGAGCTTCGTGTAGTCATCAGTATGAAGCAGTATAACGGGTTTGACCCAGCCTCTTGTAGTCATCAGTATGGTGCAGTAAAACAGATGTGACCTACACTCTTATCATCAGTATGGTATAGTATAACGTATATGACCCAGTTTCTTGTATTCATCAATATGTTTCAGTATAACAGGTTTGACGCAGCTTCGTGTAGTCATCAGTATGGTGCAGTATAACAGGTTTGATCAAGCCTCTTGAAGTCATCAGTATGGTGCAGTATAACAGGTGTGACCCAGCCTCTTATCGTCATCAGTATGGTGCAGTATAGCGGGTGTGACCCAGCCTCTTATTGTCACCATTATGGTGCAGTATAACCGGTTTGACACATCCTTTTGTATTCATCAGAATGGTGCAGTATATCGGGTGTGACCCAGCCTGGTGTAGTCATCTTTATGGTGCAGTAAAACGGGCGTGACCCAGCCTCTTGTAGTCATTAGTATCCTGCAGTAAACAGGTGTGACCCAGCCTTTTATCGTCATCAGTATAGTGCGGTATAACGAATGTGACCCAGCTTCTTGTAGTCATCAATATGGTGCAGTATAACAGGTGTGACCCAGCTTCTTGCAGTCATCAGTATGAAACAATATAACGGGTGTAACCCAGGCTCTTGTAGTCATCAGTATGGTATGGTATAACAGGTGTGACCCAGTCTCTTGTAGTCATCAGTATGGTACAGTAAAACAGGTGTGACCCAGCCACTTGTATTCATTAGTACTGTGCAGTATAACAGGTGTGACCCACCCTCTTTTGATCATCAGTATGGTACAGTATAACAGGTGTGACCCAGTCTCTTATAGTCATCAGTATGGTACTGTATAATAGGTATGACCCAGCCACCTGTAGTCATCAGTATGGTGCAGTATAACGAGTGTGACCCAGCCACTTGTAGTCATAAGTATGGTGCAGTGCAACAGGTGTGACCCAGGCTCTTGTGGTAACTGACTCTCCTTTGACTGCTGCGACGCTGGAGACCAAAGCTTTCATCCTCAGGTGAGCACAGTGAGGGCACGGTCAGATATTTCCTCCAGCTGCAGTTGCTCTGGCTTCTGACTTACGTATACCAGTGTGAGCGTTGTCCAGGTGAGCCAGTAAGCTGGCGTCTGACCTCCGGCAGACTAGCTAGGTCGGCCTCTGGCACAAAAGCCACTTGTCGTGACGTTGAACCTCTGGTCGCCTGTCGCACTAAAGCTAAGGATTTTCTCTGCAGTAAATACCCGACCCCTTCTCCGCCCGGTAAACTGTTGTAAACAAGACCTTGGGTGATTTCCAGATCCTCTTGGTAGGGGAGTAGTGGGAAGATAGACAAGTGAAGGACGGGGAAACAGACAGGCTGGGGCGTGAGACAGGCAGGTGATGGGCAGGGAGACAAACAGGTGATGGACAGGGACACAGGCAGGTTGGGGCGGTGAAACAAGCAGGTTGTGAGTGGGGAGACAGGCGGGTGGGGAGCTGGTAGATAGCCGGACCAAGAGCTACACCAGGATCCAACAGTCGGAGGGTGGGGAGGCAGCCAATCCTGCGGCTGCAATAAGAATCCGGCAGGTTAGGAGAGAGGGAGACAGGCAGTGGATCGACGGTGAGTGTTGTCATTCCTAATTGTTAAATAGATGAAATTTTGCTTCACAACTTCCACGTATGTTTAATACTTCAGCTAGATTAGCAGTAACTTCCTGAGGGAGGTATTATTTTTAAATGAGGTAATAGACACCATACAACTGATATCCTGGTCCAAACCCGGCCGAACTTATACATAAGCTCACACGCCTCTCGCACGGACACCCGAGATCTACGAAGGACACTCTGATTAGTTAACAAAAATCTTTAATGATCCCGATTCGATCATAATGGGAGATTTTAGCGCATCAGTATCAGAGCGAGGAGCATCCCTTACCAGTAGGTGTGGACGTGGACTTTAAACTTGCTTGACAGTGTCCTAATGCACTTCGTTGAGGAACCCCATCGTAACCTGAATATATCAGACTTAGTTTTAGCTGCCAGTGAAGATCCCTTGGTAATAACGAAGTTGGAAAAAAGTTTGGCACAAGTGATTACATACATAACATACATTTGAGTATCTGACCGTATCCTTAAGGCCTTTTTATCTTCCAAGGGAATTTACTAAAGTTTTTGTGACTGTTGTCTACATTCCGCCCAGTACTGACACAAGGACAGCTGGGATGATCTTATATGATACACTATGTAAAGATGAGAATGAGAAACCAGATGCTCTTAATATTATCACTGGGGATTTTAATAACTGTGATTTTGGTAAATATATCCCCCAGTACCAACAGTGTAAAAATTTTCCAACCAGAAGCAACAAAATATTAGACCCATTCTTTTGTAATATTAAAGATAGCTATTTGGTAAGAAAGTGTAAGCCATTAGGAACATCAGATCATGACATGTGCCTTCTCACTCCTATATATAGACAGGTTTTGAAGAGAACGAAACCAATTGAAAAGGAAATATATCAATGGAGCAACGAAGTGCGCGAAAAAAATTTAGGTTGTGTAGAGTGCACAGATTTTGATGCTTCATTTGATGGTAATGTTTCAGTGGATAAAAATGTTGACGTATTTAATTCCTATCTGCACTTTTGTGTTGAAGTGATTGTACCCAAGAAAATTGTGAAATGCTTCCCTAATAACAAACCCTGGGTGACAAAAGAGTTGAAAGAATTATTGGGTAGGAAAAAGTATATTCATGCCAATAACAATAGAGCTATGTTAAAGGGTATTCAAAAGCAAATTGATGAC
>JAYMFT010397352.1:0-19201 GCA_038088735.1 Panulirus argus
TATATATATATATATATATATATATATATATATATATGTGATCATGTGTTGGAAATGAAATGTTTGAAGACAAAATGTGTTGTGAGATAGTTTGCTCAAGTGAGGAACAAAATGTGGTAATAATAAGAGTGTGGGTGAGAGAGCTAAAGGAGGTTGCTGAAATGGTTTGGACACATAGAGAGAATGAGTGAGGAGAGGCTGACATAGAGGATATATGTGTCGCAGGTGGAGGGAACTAGGAAAAGCGTGAGACCAAATTGGATGTGAAGGATGGAGTGAAAAAGATTTTTAGTGACTGGGGCATGAATATGCAGCAGGGCGAAAGGCATGCATGGAATAGAGTGAAATGGAATGATGTGTTATACTAGACTGAACCAGGGCATGTGAAACATCTGAGGTAAAGCATGGAAAGGTCTGTGGGGCCTGAATGTGGATAGGGAGCTGTGGTTTCGGCACATTACACATGACAGGTAGAGACTGAGTGTGAGCGAATGTGGCCTTTTTTAGCCTGTTTCCTGGTGCTACCTCACTGAAGTAGGGGGTGGCGATGCTGTTTCCTGTGGGACAGGGTGGTACTAGGAATGTATGGAGGTGAGCAAGTATGAATATGTATATGTGTATATGTATGTATATATCTATACGCTGATATGTATATGTATGTACTGTGCATATATGTGCATGTGTGTGTGTATATGTATGTATATATGAATGGATGGGTCTTTCTTCGTCTGTTTCCTGGCATTACCTTGCTGACACAGGAAATGGAGATCAAGTTTAATAAAATAAAACAAAATGTATTTATATATCTTCATATTTCATCACTAATCCTTTCCAGCCACAACAGTGGTCTATGCACCTTTTCTTTTATGGCTGCATTTCTTATTCTATTCCATTATGCCATCTACATCCTCTATAACCTCCTCTCCTCCCTCATAATTCATCTTTTACTGACCTAAACACACACCTTACATTTCAAACATGAATTATTACTCAATGTTTATTAGTATAATCTCACCTTCATATCCTTTAACCTTACACTTTTGATGATAAAGGGACACACTGCTCCTTACCACTTTCCCTTACACTATTGCTAAAAACTCTCTACTCATCTAAGTGCTAAAATACAAATTTCAATCTGAAAATACCCCTATGAGACCTTATTCTATCGAAAGGGCCATGACCCACTTATTTTTTCCTATTGTCCACTGTTATTTCTATCAAGATATTCTACAAGTGTCCTCTATCACCTGCATCACACTTTGTGTGAATGGGAATTAATTTGTTTCTATAATGTAAAGGGATTAGTGGTTAATATACCAAGTGTGGATATCCTACAGGCTCTCTTTTCATTTTCAATTCTCCCTATTTCATGCTTAAGTGTCCTTAATGCTATGTTCACCAGTATTCTTCCCAGCCTTTACATTCAATCTGCCACTGTAATTTTCTCCATCCCTCATTTAGCTGCACAATGTTGCCAAATTACTTTTTTTTTTTTTATGTCTTCCTCCTGATCATACATTGAAACATACCCTACAATCAATCTGACTGTAACAGCAATATAATCCAAAACAATCATGGACTAGTTAATTCATATTCTTCAACAAACCATTTCTCACTTGACACAATGACATCATAAATTAAACAAAACCTTCCCACACTTTTCTAATTTAGCCTTGACCATACTATGCAATCAACATCTTCCTCCTAAGAACTAAATTTCTTCCAGTTAGTCTCATACCAACCAAAACTAGAATCCTTTTCTTATACGCTCCCAAGTATTGAATTTTCTTATACATATCATTCATAACTCTCGTGTTATATGTATCCATGTATCCTGTCTGAATAAAAAATAGAATTTACCATTTTCTTTTCACTATTTTTCTGCTTTGAAAAATCAAACTGCCCAAATACATCTCATGAGGGATCTCTTTTAGATCTAAAATTGCCCTAATCATTCTACACATACAACTAGCATCTACCAAAATTTTACATGAAGATAGCTAATATAGTGGAATGAGTTCATCCCAGAACAATGACAAAGAATATGAAAACACATTATTTTTATATTGTACTGCATCAAGAATTCAACTACTTTCTGTATCTTAGATAAATCATATGCATCATGCTTAGGCAAACAGTCTGCGATTAAATATATCTATCAAACAAGTGAGAATACTAAATAGCATTAGTCTTCATATAAGACAGTAAAAAAAAACCTAGAAATAAATAAATCATTACAATGTGTGAAGATGTCACACAGTCAATGAATCAAAAGAATTTGTATGTCTTCACACAGCACTTACCTGAGGTCTCAATGTAAAAGTCTGATCAGAGGCTTGACCGCTACCTCCATTCTGTATTTGCGTTACACACATAAGCCTCCACCGAACGCACTCCATCACACCCACATCAAACATGTCGAACATTCGGGCAGCTGGAATTACATCTGTTGTAAATGTACAGTTCAAAATTAAATAGCTCAGATAAAAGCATTTCTTATACATGAAAGTATGTCGAGTAACTCTAAGCTATTGGCACTCATCCAAACCCACTAAGATCAAATTTGAGCATGAAAATTTCTTCACAAAATAACACTAATACTGGTTATTCTACTCTTCCCAGTGACTATCAAAAGACTGTTACCTAATATCATGCACATTCCACAATATGATGCTGCTATTCATTGGTGCCATCACACCACATACCAATGCCAGAGACAAGTTTTACTATTCCAGGTGTTCAGTGCATATGTGCTTATGTATAAGAGGCAAAAGTCAGTTATTTCTTGCTTCTTTCACAGCAAAACGAGATGAATGCCAAGTGCTTCCCCTAACACTCACACTGTAGATCACTTAGAACATTCATACCTACTGTAAGTAAAGCCTGGACATAGCTACAAATCAGCAGATTGGTTTAGGGGTGCATGGAAGAAGCTGAAAATGACCAACAGGCTGTGTATGCCTTATGTATAACTTATATTGATCTAGAAGATAATCTCTACCCCCAGAGATAGGTAAGGCAACAAGTGTTGCTGCCACTGCCCTTATCAGACAGGTCTATGTACTGTGCACAACATGGCTGATACAGTACTCCTTGCATATACTTGTACATTAAATTCTAAAGTTTCACCACTGGAACTCCATAAAGGTTCTGGCTGGAGGTATATCAAACATTTATGGCCTCAGATGTTCACTTCTATTTTTCACTGTCCTCAGAGCATCTTTCAATTTTAATAGTTGTTTCTGAGTCTTCCATGACTGCAATGCCAAGAAGAACTTATCTTTCAGGGACAAAACTCTACAGAATTTTCTGGATATGAATTATAATCAGTCTTCTCTCTGCATGCCATAAAACAGACTCAAGGTGACTCCTGTCATTCCAGTGCTGTGAAGTGTCACTACTGGATTTACGCATCTAATCCCAAAGGTTCACAAAATCCAACCAACTACCTTCTGTGAAGAGCTAACAGTTGCTTTGTCGTGCTCATAAAAGGAAGAATCCTCAGACATTAATATTCCTACACCTGTTATACTTGCCTTTCTTGATACAATGTCTACTATTTCTATCTGGTAATATGAATGCTTTTATTTCCTCATTTCCTCCACAAGAAACAAGTTAGTATGAAGGCTGTATCACCATCTTCTCATCTTACCAGTTACTCCCACTTCAAGCATTTTGTTTGCTGACACCAAAGTCATAGTCATCTGAGACTTTGGATATATTTTTTTTCATACTTAATCACCATTTCTCTCATTAGTGAGGTAGTGCTAAAAACAGATAAAGAAACACTGCTTCCACTCACATCCATTCTCTAGCTCTCTTCACCAAACCACTCTCCATGACTCTCTCACTACACATAACACCCTGACCCAAACACCCGACATCTACAACCATCAAACACCCTGTCATCAAACACATTCAACAGTCCTTCAAAATACTCACTCCATCTCCTCATTTCAATACTACTTGTTACCTGTTACCAAAACATCTTATTCACCTTAAAGTTTATTGATACTCACTCACCCCAACTCTCATTTGCCTTCTTTTTCATCCCCTGCACCTTCCTTTTGACTTTCAGCTGCTTTCTCTAGTACATCCTCCTGTCATTTACACTCCTTCTCTGTAAGTACCAACCAAGTGTCTCACTCTTCCCTTTCACTAGCAACTTTGCTTTTTCATCTCACCACTCACCACCCTTTCTAATCTGCACACCTCCCAACTTTCGCAAGCCACATGAATCTCTCGCACATGCCAGCACTGCTTCCCTAAATACATCCCATATACATATATATATATATATATATATATATATATATATATATATATATATATATGTGTGTGTGTGTGTACAACGAGCAGATATTCCATCCCCAGACAAATTTAATCTCTTGAATAAAACAAAAAGGAAATAAAGCTATTTCAAACAACTTGCATGCAATTTTAACCATAAATATTTGTCTTAATTCTTGATTTTACCAAACATTCCATATTAATGAACAATAAAGCATTCTTTGTAAGGCTGTTATAATTAAGCAATAACTAAGAAAAAAAGATAAATCTGTGATAAAAACTGAGGGAAACTGAGCCACTAAAAACACTGTACATAAATTTCAAACAAGTGGGATGCCAACATCAATGCCAACACTTGGACAAGTACATAAGCAGTACTTTTTTCAAATACTTGTGCAAAGCCAGACACAGTCCTTTATAACAAGGTAACCCTTCTTTACACATTTGCAAATGAAGCTAGCTGTAAAAGAAATTATATACAAGAGTCAAATGCACATTCTATTCATGTTCAAAAATCCTTGGCATTCTTTTTCCATAAACAATGAACTATAATATGTTCTAAGGAAAACCCATAACCTAAAAACTTAACTACAATACTCAGCACACTTTAAGCACAAACAAACTGTAACCACTTCCACACATCTAAGATAATTCAAATCTGTCTACAAATGAAATGTTACACAAGAATCTTAAATAATTGTACTGTAAAAGTCCAATTAACCAACTTTCAGGCATCCAATTCTTCCAACTGTCCTTTAGGATTTGTCCAATTCCAATAACTAACAGTTTTCCATCAGAAGTCTGGTTATCCAGCTTCTAGACACCTAAATAGAACTTATGCAGCCTTTCATGTGTTGGCCACTAGAGAAGCTCCTCTTCAAGAATCTGGTCACTTTTCAATTCATTCATGTTCCTCAGTGGCTGCTCTCACTGCTACTGGACTTTGTCACAAACAATACATCTCAATTTCAGCTAAAAACCATGTAAGCACTTTGACAAGCTTGTTGGGAAGCAGATTAAGTATTCAACAGAAAATTAACACCATAAAATGCAGTGAAAAAACACGGGCCTGGGACTAGACTATGCTGTGAGCTTGACAGGAAAGACAATTTGAGTGGAGGCTCCAGGTGACTTCTGGTTATGTTGAAAGACCTAATGAGGAACTTCAGCATTTCATTTTTTGGCTGAACTGTATACAATGGAGTATTTCAAAAATGACAAATTTTGATTCTTTGCTTAATTTCTTTATATTTCTTTAATACAACATAATTAAAAGCATCCTGTTATCTGACTTGCCGCTCATTCCAAAGTGATTACATTATCAGACTTTCACTATATCATGGTTATAGCAGTAAAACAAACAACACGTACCAATCCTATCACGAGTGCACCCATATCCAGAACACTTCATGCATAACCTTTTAGACAAACAAAATCAATGACAGACAGACAGACAGCCAAAACACACACACAGATACAGACACATAGTCATTGGAAAAAGTGACTATGTAATGCTCATGTCTAACTATGTGGTAAATGAAGACATTAAAGAGAGCAAAGGTGGGACAAGATATAAAGAGGAGATATAGTAGGTGAAACTAGAAACCTCGGCAATGTCTACAGTAACACATATTGGGATACGAAGTTCAGCAGCCTTGTACCTGGGGTTTGCAGTGAAACTTACAATGAAAGAGTATGAACATGGGTACCTCTAACCTCAAATACAGAGGGGAATGGTATGAAGGAGGAAAGAATGGTTTAATAAAAGATGTCGAAAAGCAAAGGAGCTTTTGAGATGTGCAGTGGGCAAGATGCAGGCAGTGCTCAAGCCAGCCAGTAACTGTAAGGTATGAAAGAACTCCATGATAAGAAAAGAGGAAAAAAAAGAAACACTGAAAAGAATATTGTGGACAAGGCAAGAGAAAATTCAAAACTTTTCCATAAATTCAGTAGGAGTCATGTATCAGCTAGGGAGCAGCTAATCACATTAAGGGATTCAGACGTAAGAATTGTTAAGAATGATGTAAGGATATGTGAGGAACACATTATCAAATTCAAAAGTGTTTTCACAGTGGAAGAAACTGTAGCCTCAACACCAGAAAGACAGAATGGGAAGAAGGTTTAAGAAAACATTGAGATATCAAGAGAGATATCTTGTTTCTTCAAAAAGGAGACAGATGAATGTATGCTGCCTTTCTATATTTCTGTACTTTTAATATTTACAATAGAATTCAAACTTGCAATCCTTAATACAGCTTAATTCAGTTATTGTAAGTATTGAATGAAGTAAAGTATCTTGAGGAGGGCAACATGGTGTTCCCAGAATTAAGTAAGATGAGTTACAGGGAAAGGCTAGAGGCTTTAAATTTGCCCATCATGGAAGAAAGAAAATTAAGGGGCAACCTGATCACTCTCTTTAAGTTTTTAAAACAAATGATCACTCTCTTTAAGTTTTTAAAACAAACTGATGACATGGATAGGAAACAGTTCTTCAAGAGATGTAGGGACAAAGCAACCAGATGACATAACATGAAATTAAGCAAGAAACTTATAGAAAAAGATGTAAGGGAGTACTCTTATAGTATAAGAGTGGTGGATGAATGGAATAAGATGACTGAGGAGGACACGGCAAATGCAGACAGCATATATAAATTAAAAAAAGTTGTATGACATGGGGCTCTACAAGTGTCAAACTCACTCCCTGTGCAGTACACACAGAGAAACTCATACAGTCCTTTGAAAGATGTAGGGGTTGATATAACAAGAAATTAAGTAAGAAACTTATAAATACCAATGTACAGAAATATTTTTATAGTTAAGTGGTGGAATGGAATAGACTGACTGAAGACATGATTAATGCAGACAGCATACATAAATTTAGGAGACTATGATAGTAGAGAATTTTTAAGAGATGGGGTCCCACAAGTGTAACTCCCACTTTGTACAGTACAAATTAGTTATACAACTAAGAGTTTAATATTATAATCCTGAGCTGGGTTACTAGTTCTCATTGCCCTCGCTTAACAGCAGTTACTTTACTCCTAACAGCTGGGTTTAACCTCACAGCAAGGAACAGACCCCCCAACACTTTAGTTAGATCTGTCTGTCCTTGGAATTCACACATAAGTTATGGACAAGCATATATAATTGTTGCTGTTAAGCTTGGAAAGTTTTCAGTGACTTTGTGGTTTTCTAGTCTGATGGAATATATTTTACATAGGCCATGCAGAAGTCAAAGGGATAATGAGTTTGTGTCCAAAATATCAAAATTCAAAAGATAAAGCTATAAAGTACAGAAAAGTAAATTCACAGGGGCTTCATTATCTTTAGTAACCATTGGAAGCTTCTCAAAAGCATCAGCCCACGTTATATGGAAACAGTAAACATATAATTTGGTGATGGAGGTCATAAAACCAATACCTATAGAAAGCATATTTATGTGGCAAATTTATTCTTGATCAACACAGCTAAGAAACTGTGATACAGTTGTCTGAAGCAAAATCCCTTTGAGAAAGTCTGGGTATCTGAAATGGTTCTACTGGAGGTCTGAAATTCATCTTCCAACTAGTTAACGGACAAATACATTTGATGATTAACAAATCAACAAAATGCAAGCAGTTCCCCAACACTGGCCTTTTTTGTGCTTTCAGGCTAAAATCCATAAAACATCTACCAATCTACACAAAAAGAAATACAAGCAACTGTAAACTAAAGATGAAAGAAGGCCTTGATATGAATATCATCCAGCAAGAAATAAGCAGTAGGACTTTGTTTGTAAGAGAAACTTGAGAATACACATTGTCTCAAACCTGTTGCTAAAGTCCTAACTATGGACAATAGTCAAGGAGAACAATAGTCTGCTTGCATTTATCAGAACTGCATTCAAGTTCAAGAATAAGGAAATATTCAGCAAGCTGCTCACATCCTAAATAAGGCCAAAACTAAAATATGCTTCTCAAGTTTGGTCACTGCACCTCAAAAAGCACAAAGAGCTAAGAGGTCCAAACAAGAGCAATAAAGATGATACACGAGTTAAAAGAGCTGAGCTAAAGGGAAAGGCTTTAGGCCTAAAACTAGATTACTATGGAGGGTAGAACAGTGAAGGGGAGAGGAGCGAAGAGTGACCTGATCACTTATTTTTTAACAGATCAATGATGTAAACAGTGAACAGTTTTTCGAAAGATGTAGAGATAGAACAACCTGAGGACAAAACATGAGATTTAGCAACAGACTTGATGAAAACGTTGTGAGGAAGTACTTTTTAAGTATAAGAGTAGTGGATGAAGGAATAAAATTAATGGAGACTTGGCAAATGTAGAAAGAATACAGAAATTTAAAAAGTTGTAGGATAGAAAATGTTCAGGAGACTGAGCCCTCCAAGTGTAAAACTCCCTCCTCTTACAGTACAAATGGGCAATTACACACACACACACAAACACACACATACACACACACAAAGGCTATTACTATAATTAAATTACATGAACACTAGCGTATCAAAGGAATAAAGGTGCAGAAAAAAAAAGCTTAGCAGCCAACCAATGACCATGTGAAATGTTACTTACGGACTGGAACTTTAGCCCTCGAATCTGGTATTGATGGAAGGAGGAGTTAATATGTCAGACAGCTCTACATAGTCACAGCTTAAGTAAACAATAAAAATATATCTACATCTCACATTCTTTAAAAATTTCTCATATTTGAAAAATTGATGAAAAGATTTTAGTAATACAGTACTTTATTGGCCATATCTCTTATCTAAAAGAACAATATACTGTATACCGTAAACATTCCTACGTTCGCACTGAGCTAACACATAAACAGTAGTGTAAAACATACCTGACCATGGTTTTTTTCTATAACGGCACTTGCGTCCATTCTTGCGTATTAACTTGGAGGGTGAAGGCTGCGCAGGAGGCCGGGGAGAAGGCACAGTTGTTGTTGTGCTGAAGTGGTGGTTCACATGCCGACCCAATGCCGTCTACAAGAACAATTAATCTCTTAGATATGATGACTGTTTAAACTGCTAAACACCAGAGACAAATAAATATATAAATGCAGTAACTGAAAACAAAAGCATGATCATACAAATTATTATGCTGATCCTAATCAAGACTTCTGACTTCTCATCCAGTCTTTAAAACTAATTCTTGACTCATTTCTTACAGAGAAAAACAAATAAAACTGAGATCTGATCTGTCATGATACCATTAGAAAATTTTCTAAAATCACTTGAAGCCAGAACTGCATGTTCAAAACTGTAATGAAAAAATTTATCAAAGAACCAAACACATTAATGAAAATATCTATGAATAATCTTACATAGCAACATGACCTCAGAACAAAAAGATCTCATATACCTTTTTTTTTCAAATAACTTGTGCCAATAATAATATTAATTCAATAATTCTGTAGTGATACAGGATTCATATTTGGGGAAAAAAAAAAATTCCTTTGTGCTTTGCCTAATTAGGCTGCCTCAGAAGAACATTCTTTCTCTGAGATTAATTATATCAAAATACACTTTTATAAAAAAAGCAATCCCAACTTTGACAGACATTATGCCCTCAAAGATGTACATATAGAAACTAATGGCATACTCCTGTTGATTAACACAACAAAAACTGAATTACATTTGGGAAGCTAAATTAACTTCCTTTTAATTCCACTTATGACTTCAAAATATTCTTCTTTACAATAGAACACTTTAAAATGCCCATCTGCCATGAAGAAGGCTTGCCAGCTGCACATGTAACAAAGAATAACAAGACCACTAACATTTCATAAACTAAGAACATTTGAAGATTTAAAGTATGAATATAATGCTCATGATTTTGCCATAAAATAAGGACTTAAGGAGCTTAATGGCATACTGCACTTAATCCAAACAGTACAATTTAAGTTCTGGGAAGGCAGCAAATATAATTTCTCAAGAGTTTCAGAGAATATTTCAAAAGTAATTATCTGCCATGCAAGAATGTCTTATGGCTAACCACCAATGCTCGATGACACTCAGTTACCCCGAATTCAGTATGGATGTACTCTCATATTTCCACTAACATTTAAATGACAAAAGTTATGTTTATCTTGGTACAAAAGTGATGATATGCTGATGTCAAGTCAAGCAACAGAAACAAATCTTTTGGGTCAAAGGTTTCCAAAGATTATATGAAAAGTACCATTTTCCTCTGATGACCTAAACGAAGGAAAATCATTATAAACAGTCAAGAAGCATGATGACCTGCCTAATATTTCCATTGATAGAGCTGATAAGTCTCTTCCATCATTGCCAAAAAGGAAATTTACACCTAAGTATCTGCTAACTTTCTTGCTTATGTTAACATTCTTAAAGAGAAGAAAGAATCTAACTTGTTGGTGCAAATTTTTCTTCCTCCTTAAAATTCCTTCCACGTACAACTCCAATTTGCTCATTTCTTAGGTAAAACTGATTCTTGCTTCCCTTCTAGAGATGTGCATATAAAGCTTATTCTTACTGATACTTAGCAGCTGCAGTAAGACTGATGAGTTCACCCTGTAGTTACCGTAATACATTACCATATTAATATGATACTCTGAACTCTCTTAGCTGTTGCTTTCCTCAAGTGAGTCCAAAGATCCTGGAAAATAGGACTGTCCAATTATTTATCTAAAACAGATATATAATTTGAGACAAAACTGAAAAAGTTCAAACCTTCTGGCATACATAGTGGTATGCAATGATTTTAATTTTTTCTTATGATTTATGAAAAGGTTTTGGTAAAATTATATGAAGATAAAACTCAAACTACTCTTCTTTGAAATTCAATATGTACTGAAGAAGGCCATAATCTAAAGGAAAGACATTGTAATCTAACAGCCTTACTTACAAATAAACTCAACAAGACTAACAAACTCTGATGTGATAATCATAGGCACCACAAACCTGTTAAAGAAAATAAGAAGGTATTTATGGAAGGCCCAATCAGAAACGTAGCATATATGCTGTTCACCTGCTTGAGATAGGAAGTTATGAAAATTTTCCTTTCCATGAACTGAATAAAGCTAATTTCCTCACAACTGCACCTGGCAATTCACCTCTCTCTTTTTTTTTTTTTTTTAATCAGTTAACCATGAACAATCTTCCTTTAAATACAATAGAACCATAATCACCATCTCAAGAAAATAGTGTTAACATCTTGGACTCGAAACTGTTCTACACTCCACCAGCAAATAATGAAAATATCATGAACTAACAAATGGAACTCATGGCACACATGAACCTGCATCTCTCATTTGGCTTTATCATGTGAACTTTTGTCAAAAAAAAGTCTAATTTCCATAATGGGCAAAAACTGGCAAAACCATAAACATCATTGAAAAACCTATAAGTGAAAGAACTCATAATTCTTTAGAAACAGTTAAAATCTGAGATAATTCTACTCTGAATGTAGGTTTTAATGTATAGTAGTAGTGCCATTTTGGATGGTGGTTGGGGATGCTGGACACAGTTCTGAAAAGGGAGTACCTGAGAACCATTCCTGGCAAGTTTGGTTCAAAATGGCCTTGTGGTTTCAGAGCATTCTTTATATTTATTCTTTACATACAAGGAAAATAATGGGCAAAAATAATGAAAACTTTAAATTTCAAAGAAAATCCTGTACAGTGCTATATTATGTCAAACAATGCATAACCTTGGCACAACAATTCAAACCTGAGCCAGCTCTGTCTTAGTAAAGAAGTTTTGGCTATTTAAAAGAAAAAAAAATGTAGTTATGGGTCACTGGACACAATTTTGAAAGGGGACTAGCAAAGGATGACCACTAACAATGTTAATGGACATGAACAATGACAAAGGACTACAAACACCAAGTAATGACTAAAACTCACAAGCCTTTGGCCAGATGAGCTAAAAATGGAAGAACTTACAAGACCAACATTTACAAAGCATAAGTAATCAGCCCAGCTGGGATGAGTATGTCATCCCACATCACAACTTAACAACATGGCAGATCTAGGAAACAGTAACATAGTTTTTTTTTACGTACACCATTACCTTTACCTTCCTGCCCTAGGTTCCCCTTGTGTGGGATGCCTGCAGCACTCAGGAAGCTGACCATCTCTACCACGTGCAACCACAGGTCAAGAAGTGTAGTAATGTATGTGTCTTTTAGGTGATGAGCACATGACAAATATAGGGTATATTTTACGTGTCTTCAGTGAAGAAATTGCATCTTTGGTATTAGGGTCTAGTGATACAATGAACTGGTGTTTGCAGTGCTAGAAAGATGGGTGGTGTCTAGAAAATAGACAAGAAAGGGTAATTTGTACATGGATGGGGAGTATATGTCTAGTGGAATAGTGCTCATGGGAGGGTAGTTGTTTAGTAAATGTCAAGTCATTTTGGTGTGTGTTTGTTTTGTCTATGTTGTTTGTTGGGGCAGGGCTGTCTTGAAGTATAGGTTACTGAAGTGAGAAGCAAGGGTAAGTTAATCATTTCTATTGGGGGTTGGTGGTTGATTATGAAGTGGTTGAGATGGGAAGGATCAAGCAAGGTTGCACAAATCTAAGTGCTGATCATATTAAGGTGGGATTGCATTTGTGGATGTCTTGTTTCACACTGAAGGTAATAAATGTTTGCAGCTGTAGTTACGGAGCCTGTTATATGTTCCAAGCGATTTCATTCTGTGTGGTTGATATCTTTGTTATATTTGCTTCTGACAGTGTGGATGACCAGGCAGGTGAGGCACTATTTAGAGTAAAGCAGATGAACTGTTTTTACTAACATGTTACTAAGGTATTCTTTTCCTTGTCCATGTCTGGTACTCATAAGTGTTCTGATAGTGTTTAGTTTGTTTATGGCCGTCATGCTGATAACTTTGGTGCGAGAGTGAACGTCATGTATGTATCTTATGTGATACCCAGAATGGTTGGACTTTTTTCATCCAATTGGAGTAGCTGATCATTCATGGTTAATGGAGTATAAGTATATTTCTCTGGTGATGCAGCCATTATACTTCAGGCTGATAAGTATTTTAGTTGCATGATGTACTGTTGTATGTTTGCTGTTATTTGATAGTGTCAGAATGTTGTGATGTGACTGTGACGTCATCTGCATTTATTTTTTTCATGTTGGAGACTCCAGTTACAGACAAAAGTTCACATCAAGGCCAGACCTTAATTGAAATACAGAGAGATCAATGATGTGGGAAAAAAAAAAGAGAAAAGGAAAAGTATTTACAAATTTTGGAGGAAGTGAAAAACCTGTTTATCAAAATATGCCAAGTCATAGTTATTTGAAAAGATATGAGAGGGTAGAGAGTTCCAAAGCTTCAAGGTGTTGGAAAAGAAACAGATATCAAAATGGCCCACCCTCAAGTTGCCAATTGCCACACAGTAATCAAGTGATGCAGCAGCTTGCCGAGTACTGTGTGGTCTAGCTAGTGGTGGGGGCACACATGCAGCCAGCTCTCAAGAAAAAGAAAAAAGTAACATCTATATAAGAAAGTGAATCAACATTGCTGCATAAGACAAGTGGGTTGAGTTTTGAAGTTAGCCTGGGAGAATTGGAAAACTGGACTGCTTTCAACTCAGCATTATCAAGTAAATATACAGAACTAGAATGATCCCAGATGTGAGAACAGTACTATATACAAGGTAAAGATCAATCCTTTGTATAAACAGAGCAACTGTCCAGAAGAAACGAGATTTTGACATCTAAATATGACATACAGTTTCTTAGAGCAGACTTAGATACTTCCATAATATGAAGTTTCCAAGACAGAGAACATGTTACAATAGTACCAAGAATGCTCACCAAGTTGCAAGGTGGAATAGACAACCACTGAAAAATAGGTGAAAGTTGTGGGGAATTTTTGATATACAGATGGGAAGAAACTGGGTTGTGAAGGCATTAACTTCACCAGATTTCATCTACCCCACTGAGGTATCCTGTCCAATTCTAGGTTTACTGAGGACATTGTGTTGAGACAAGATGCAGATTGAGTGAGAGAAGGAGCAGAATTAAAGAATGTGGAGGAATGCAGTGCTGACTCATCAGAGTATGGGTGCCTTTGGTTATTTGTAAAAGAAAGAAAATCGTTGATAAAAAGGAGAAAAAGTGTAGGAGAAAAACCAGAACCTTGAGGGACACCAATGTTAATGGAGAAAGGGGTAGAGGCTGATCCATCAACAACCACAGAGACAGATCAACCAGAGAGCAAGCTAGATGAGGGGGAGCAAAGTGAGGGAGGGAAGTGAAAAGATGGGAGCTTAGAGATGAGACTTCAATGCCACAATGTAGCAAACACTTTGTGTATAGCAAGGGTAACTACATAAGATTCCCCAGATCTCTCAGGGAAGATGAACAGACACTGGTAAGATAGGAAAGAATATCACCAGTGGATCTTGCCTAATAGAAGACATACTGGTGATCAGAGAAGACTGTGAGATTCAAAATGTCTGAGGATATGGAAGGTGAGGTGGGATCCAAAGACTTTGGAAATGGTAGATGTCAAAGAGTCAGAACAATGGTTAGAGGGGTTAGAGCAGTCACCCTTCTTAGGGATGGGTTGCACCAATGCATGCATTCGAGAAGGAAAAGTTCTGATTTTTAAACAGAAATGTAACAGGTGCAAGTTCAGAGACACACTCTTTATGTACAAGGGGATGGTCATCAGGGCCTTAAGCCTTGCCTGTGTCCAGAGAGAGAAGAGCTTTTTGAATAGTTTGAAGAGACTACAAGGAGGGGCATAGGACTAGCACAAAGAGCATCAGGGGGTGAAGGGATGTTAGAAGTCATCCATGGCAGAGTTAGAGAAGAAACAAAAACCAAGGAGAGTTGCTCTGTCTACAGGAGAAACAGCTATAATACCATAAGAATGATGAAAGTACTTTATCAGAGCAGTCTGCAGGACATGATGGGAGGTCATGTAGGAACAGCTTGAAGAGGGTTAGAGAGAGAAATGCCTCTTGAGAAGCTTCACTGTAGAGCTTGAATACTTTGGAGGTGAGGCTTCTGTTAATGACTGGCTTGACAGGTAGCAATTAAGCTGGCAGAGCATTTTTTTGTTATTATTGTGGAACATGGTGTTAAGTATCCTTTGCGTGAGGATGTGTCAGGGGACAGTGTCGAATGCTTTGCTGATACCTATTGCCACTAACACTGTAGGAACTGTGGCTCTGGTTGCTTGAAGACAGCAAGGGTACATTTTGTATATTGTAATTGCGGAGTAAATGTATCTCAAGCCATGTGAGAGTGGCATATTTTGTTTGATTCTGTTGTGCATGTTTTTCAAGGAAACTGGACCCTGAAGACAGCAGTGACATATGGCAGTAGAAGGAGCAGGGGTTAGGTGGTATGAGGGGTTTTAGGATGGGCACTATACAGGCAAGTTTCCAGGTGACAGAAGTGACAGAAGAAATCTATAACCAACTGGACTGCAAAGGGTTGAATTATTTTATGTGAAAGCTTTATATGTTGTCAGGGCCTGTTGGAGTTGTAATTTCATTTCAAGTTTCAGCGGGAGTGAAGGGTGGTGAGCTTTTGTTTCAGGACAGATTGTGAGTATATTTCTCAAGTCAGTCCAGTTCTGCATTAAGTTGTGGCTAATTTCTGAAAGGTGTTAGTATTTCTTTGTGCTCTTTAGGTGAAGAAATGCTTGTTTGGGTTAGAAGTGCTTCAGATGTGCAGGTCTGGGTTGTGTGGATGAGTGGATTATTTTAATCATTTGCCAGAGTCTGATGCTGTTGGTTGCTCACACTGTTAAGCAAGGCATATCAATCTATTATTTGTCTTTCAGTGATTAGGATAGTGAGGATAGAATTCTCCTATGGTCTCTACTGGTGGCGAGTTTGTCAGAGTGTGTTTCTTTGCTATGTGAGCTCCACAACAAACGCATAATAGTTTCTCATCATTATATTCCTTTAATCAATTTCACTGCATTTTCCATACCTTGGTCTTAGACCAGACTTCTTGCTCCTGTGGCCTATGTAACCTCCATAGTCTAAATTGTCATACTTACCTTTACCTTGCCTTACCTTTCAGTTATTTTTCAAGCTTTCCATTGGTTGGTCCATAAAGTTTAATTTAAATTACTTACTGGTGGAGACTTTAACACTTAAGGACCTGGATGTTTATCTTGTTTTCTCTAACTGTATTTATGGCATCTACTGATTTCAAAGGTGATATTTTACAGAAATACATGCCTGTCATTCCAATAGCCAATATTTCTTAATGCATACTAGGAACCATTTGTTTAGGCATTTTCCACTGAATTCATATATCTCTCCTGTCTATATTCCAGACAGTAAAGCCTAAGTACTTCTAGACATTCCTACTTTCTAGGATTTTTTCTCATTTTCTTACTGTAACTTTGCTTACCATGAAAGGTGGAACTAGCGCTCAACAATTTTCTAGCTTGGTGAGCATAAGATCTTTGGAGAGTGTCATTAATAGCTCTGGTTTCCTTGTTTTGGAGATATGCATGATCCATCATATAAATTTTGAGGAGCACAGGTTGCTTAGCTGTGCTTGATAACAGTATAGTCCTTTGAAAGAATAACTTCTGCATATTTACATTTTCTTTTCATGACATGATGACATTTCTGTCCAAAGTACTGCTGCTATGTTTTTTCCTGAATTTTTTCCTCTAATAAAGTTGTTGAAATTTGACATGGATATACCTCAAGAATCAAATGGGAGGTACATATAAGGTCTATATATATATATATATATATATATATATATATATTATCCCTGGGGACGGGAGAAAGAATACTTCCCACGTATTCCCTGTGTGTCGTAAAAGGCGATTAAAAGGGGAGAGATTGGGGGGGCTCGAAATCCTCCCCTCCTGTTTTCATTTTTCCAAAAGAAGGAACAGAGAAAGGGGCCAAGTGAGGATTTTTTCCTCTATGGCTCGGTCCTCTGTTCTTAACGCTACCTCGCTGATGCGGAAAATGGCGAATATGTAAAAAAAACAAATATATATATATATATATATATATATATTTCTATCTATTCATCTATATCTCTGACACTCCATTACCTCTAGGAATTTCCATCAAAGGGATGGCCATGGCAAAAGTCTCCACTTATCTCTGTACTTAATGCCTCACTCACATACACCATTCCATGCATTCTTCCACCATTTTTCTCACTTCAGTACTCTTCCACTCTATTTCCCCATGTCACAGGTGGTCTGCCTCTAACACCAACCCCTTAAACTGTACAATCATACACTCTCCTTGCAAAATTCCCATCTAGCATTCTTTCCACATACTCAAACCACCTAAAAGTATTACGTTTCACCTACTTTATGACTTTATAGCATCCCTGCCATACTATATCTCTCATACACCCCTTCATTTCTTTCTTCAGTTTATCTAGTAATATCACATGCTCTGCTCAAATTGCTCGTTTGCATAGCCTGGATTGTTGACTACAGTGACTCATTCAATATCAATGTTCTAAGTGCATAGGACAGTGTCAGGAGGATTATGCTGTCTAATCTATTACTCATTTCCATACTTACATCTCTATGGTTAGTTATTGTATAAGGGACCCAGTGACTTCAACCCTGTACTGCTCTCTCCCTTATCTCTCCTTCCATCTCACCAAACTTACCCTAGATTGCTCCTGAACTTAAATTCTCTCACCTCTTCTAGTCTTTCTCCTCCTATATCTATAACACAGTTTAGTACTCTTTCTTCTTTCACTCTATAGGGTTTTCCAGATCTATACTTTCACTGCTTCCTTTCAAATACCATTACTTTACTTTTCTTGCATTTACCTTCAATCGCCTAAGCTTATACACATCATAAAGCACACCTATAACTTTCTGCAACCCTTCTCCACTTTCAGCAAACAACACAGTATCATGTGCAAAAGGCTTGTAACTAGCGACCATACCTAAGCGCCCTAGTGACATCACAAAATCCTGCCTCACGTCCACTTCCATACCGAAAGTTTCACTCAAGTCTCCATCCATTCTTACACATGCATTTGCTACTCTACAGAAGGCATTCACATTATCCAACAGTTGTGCCCCTACCCTATATATCCTTAATACATCCCATAAAGTATTTCACTTGACTGTCATACAATATCTCCAGATCCATAACAGCTGCATACTTTTCCACGGTCATTTTTACCACAAAAATCTGATCCATATTTCCCCTAAAAAAAAAAAAATCCACTTTTTCTGCATTCAGTCACATCCCTCACCTATCAATTAAAACTCTTGCACACACTTTTCCTGGTATACTTAACAGACCCAGACCTATTCCCCTATAACTGATATATACATCCCCACCATCTTTTCCTTTAAATAAAGGAACAATAATAGCTTCCAACCAATCTTCAGGCACAACCTTGTTTTCATGCTAAATTGTATATTAAATGCATCCACCCATCACACTTTCTCCTCCATACTTCAGTATTTCAGCAGTAACCCATCCATTCCTGGTGCCTTTCCTACCTTCAACCTCATTATCATCCTTTTCATTACCTCCCTTCTTACTATAGGCCCTTGTACTTGTATTTTGTTCCTTCCATCCTCCATACCCACACAAGTAAAAATTGCTGCCTCACCTTCTCTTAGTGCTTTATCATCTGATTTTGCCCTTACACAAGTTCCCACAGCATTCCTAAACGTTTGGTGCCAGGTGTTTTCATGTCTAGTCTTTTTTCTTTTTGCTTCTATCTTGATTTAAGTGACTGGCTGTGGTATTTTTCCCTCCCCGTAACTAAATCCATCCATTCACTTCTGATTCACACAAAGCTTGAGGTCCTTAAATCATCCCCTAAAGTATTAGGTAGTAGGTTGTTGACAACAGCCGCCCAGGGTGGTACTACTGTCCTGACTGAGGAGCATTAAAGTGGTGCCCGGAACCATCCTACACTCTCCATGTCAGGATTGCTGGTCTTACTTCC
>JAYMFT010397362.1:0-53660 GCA_038088735.1 Panulirus argus
TATACGGTTATTGGAGACAAATCATGAAGGAGACCAGTTTGTAAATGCGAGCCGCTGCATTATAGCAAGCCAGGAGGTCCTAGCAGAGAGGAGAGGTCAGGTGTGGAAGCGGCGGCGGCTCGCCGGGAGATGAGGCAACAAAATAACCTCAAATACTTCAGGAATTTCCGGTAGTGTGTCGTGCCGGACGGCCTTTGGGCTAGCGTCCATTCTTTTTTTTTTTCCCCCTAGGATAAACACGGGTTTCAACCCCCGCGCACGGTGGTGCGCCAGACCTATGCACATATTCTTAACCCAACTAACTGCTGCTGCTGGCGGGGGTTAAACTAGTGTATTCCCTGACCTCAATTACCTTCTTTTTTTTCCCCCCAAAAAAAAGTTAATCGACGACATTGGTCTGGGCAATACGGGTTGCAGTGCGTGCGCGCGTGTTCATCTTGGAGGAAAAAAAAAAATGAGCCGCGGGGTTCCGCTGGGCAACACGCTACCCCCACCAGCACTAATATCAACTCCCTCCCCCCCTTACCCGTCCTCTCCCTTTACGAAGGTTTACCTCCAACCAACATGTCTTCTCAAGGCCTTGAATATCATTCCCCATACATTCTTTTTTTCTGCGTTTGGCACATAAGTAAAGAATTTCTCTCTCATAGAGTTCCGCCAGTTTCGGGAGACTTCATGACCCAATACAGTTCACTTGGACCACTTCACCCTGACTACCGTTGGCCTGACCTTCTAAAAAGAGCTGGAAGTACCATAAAAATTCTGTATTCCTCCGCTATACCAGAACGATTTCTAGAAAATACATTACTGTATATTGCATAACACATCTGCCTCTATATTCAGCCCCTTTCTGTCACAAAAAACGAAATAGAAAAAACTTGTTCTTGCTTATCCTGGTGGAAAAAAATATTAGCAGCCGTTGCCCGAATTTAAGTCCAACTGTCAATTAGTTTAATTACGGTAATTTTCTTTAATTAGCGTGCGTTTTATGCATGAATTAAAAAGAAAAATGTAATTATCAATTTGCATTGTAAGAGGAGGGAGTTCCACACTCGTGGGGGGGTCCCATATAGCTTGAACATTCTCTGCCGTCACACAACGTTTTACATTTCTGCACGCTTTTCACAGTCACTGTTTATCATTTTACTCCACTGATCCACTAACCTTATACTATAAAATCACTTTATATCTTTTCTAACATATTTCTCGCTTGATTTCACGTCATGTCCACTGGTGGTCCTGTCTCTATATCATCCGAAGAACTGTTCAATGTTGACACTATTAAAGCTGTTTAAAAACTTTGGGGTTGTGATCAAGTCATCCTTTCCTCGTCTCTCTTCCGGGGTCGACAAATGGATGGCCTCTAACCTGTGCCTGTAACTCGGGTCTTTTAATTCTGGTACAGTCGTTGCTGACCTCCCCTGGGTCTTCTGTATTAGCTCTTTGTGCCTCTGAGAAGCGTATTCTATGGGTGTGTGTGTGTGTGTGTGTGTGTGTGTGTGTGTGTGCTGTTCGACACACAGGGCCAACACACGAATGAGACGTATATATGAAACATTTTTATGAAATCTCCCTTTTTTTTTATATATACATATATTTTTGCACCCACAGTTAATTTTCGACATTTCCTTTTTCTAACGACTGTTATCTCCCATTTTCTCTCTCGTTTCCGGGCTCATCACGCTTTATCCGCATTTCCCAGCCCTGTTGTGTTGCCTGCTCGCACGCACCGTTGTTATGACAACAGTCCGTTGCTTGCTTCCACCGTTCTTGTTGTAGAATCAACACATGGCAGGGTTATATATATATATATATATATATATATATATATATATATTCAGCCGATATCGTTGTATTTTTTACAGTACAGAACATGGGTCGTGGCGAAGCCCGTGGTGTTGTTGGCGTGGGAACTGCCGCTCGTGCGTTGCCTGAGGGGCAGGACGAAGGCGCACGTGCGTTGCCTAAGGGGTCAGGACGAGTGCGCACGTGCGTGCCGAAGAGGGGGGAGGGGAGGATAGCACTTGTACCAAAGGGGTTGTGAGAGAGTGTGTATTGAAAGGGGTAGCACTTCACTTGTCCCAACCCCACACACCAGACGTCCAGCCTCACAACCCCCCCCCCCCCCCACCAACAAAGGACCTTGCCAACCTACGTACAGCCAACCCCAGCCATCAAGATGTGAGTCATCGATAGATAAAGCGGACTCACCAGTCACTCTGTGACGACTGGCTATACCTGGCTTAGGCTGGCGTGTGTGTGTCTGTGTGTGTCTGTGTGTGTACACAGTGGAGAAAAGACATGGTACACACGAGTACAGCATACACGGTTAAGGGAAGGGACAACACAAGTGCAAAACTGTTTTTCTCCCCGTAACATACAATCACACAGACACACACACACACAATCACACAGACACACACACACACACACAATCACACACACAATAATCCACCCCACCGTCGGGCATTCAAAATGAAAGGGATTCCAGCCTTTGTTCTCCCGTCCCAAGAGAGCAAATTACTCTTCTCGGAATCGAACGAACGCACTCCACAGACTCGGTGTCACCCCCCCCCCCCAAAGCCCCATCTGTCCTCCGGCTCGTCAAAGCGTGACAAGGGCGGGGAGAGAGAGAGAGAGAGAGAGAGAGAGAGAGAGTGCGTTGGACGTGACACAAACGAAGTGTCCCGTCAACGCACCGTCTGCAACCGCGGGGTTGTTACTGCTGGTATCCCTCTGGCATCATTCATGACGTACGCACGCGCACGCGTGTGTGTGTGTGTGTCGCCTGCGACAGACCGCTGGATCAAGGTACGCCTGGCGTTAGGCAAGACAGACATGCGGGCGCGTGTCCAAGACGTACTCTCGCTCACACACACGGACGTCAGGGAACGCGGCCGGACCACCTACAGACACCTGACACTTAGCATCCCTAGGACACACACACACACACACACACACATACCAAGGTGTCTGACTTACTCAGAAATTCCGATGGACTGACGCGTACACTCACGGAGAGAGAGAGAGAGAGAGAGAGAGAGAGAGAGAGAGAGAATAAAATATGTATGTATGTATGTATATATATATATATATATATATATATATATATATATATATATATATATATATGGCCTTTATTTACAAACCCGTATTTGCTTCTTCAACGCCCCAGTCTCCTTCAGGTGGCTCTTGGCTGCCGTTGCCTGGACGCCTGACCAACCAACACGCCCTGAATTACCTCCTCCTAATCTTAACGAGCGACGCTAATCACCTTTCGTTCCGGTCGACCAATCAGGGGCCGTCTGTTTTCCGTGTCGACCAATCAGCAGCCTCGCATTTCCACTTCAACTAATCAATAGCCGTCACCTATCCATGTCAACCAATCAGGAGCCTCGCCTTTCCATGTCAACCAATCAGGAGCAATCACCTTTCCATGTCAACCAATTAGAAGCCTCGTCTTTTCACGTCAACCAATCAGGAGCCTCGCCTTTCAAGTCAACCAATCAGGAGCCTCACCTTCCCACGTCAACCAATCAGGAGGAGCCTCACCTTCCCACGTCAACCAATCAGGAGGAGCCTCACCTTCCCACGTCAACCAATCAGGAGCCTCGCCTTCTCACGTCAACCAATCAGGAGGAGCCTCGCCTTTCCATGTCAACCAATCAGGAGCCTCACCTTTCCAACGCGACACAGCGACTAATTGGCGGTCGAGGCTGGAGGGGGGGGGGCACTCTCGCCCTTACGGCCGGGGAGTATAAGGGTGAGGATGGCCTGGCGGGAGCTTCCTATTGATCACGGAAAGGACGGGGTGGGGGGGTGGGGGGAGATCCTATCCCTCCACCTCGTCTGAGGGACCTGTTGGCCGCCCTATATCGATAATCACTGCACCGTGATCAATCTGGCTATTCAATCCAGCTGCAGGCAGTGGCCAGCGGTACAGCGACGGTACCATCGTGCGGTTCAATGTAACTGTACAGTCTGACGGTACAGCAGTAGCGCAACATGACGGTAAGTTACGGTAAAGCATGACGGTACAGTAACAGTACACTACGGCGGTAGGAACGGCACAATATGACGGTACATTATGACAGCAGTGACGGTACGGAAGCGCGGTACGCTGAAGGTACAGTATAACGGTACAGCAAGACGGCAGTGATGGCACAGTGTGACGGTACAACAAAGACGGCGTACGGTTCAGTGTAGCACTACCTCACTCTCGTATGCCACACGAGTCTTAAGGGTCGAATTTCCTATAATCAACGTACGTGGGCGACAACCCTGATGCCAAGGGAACATATGAACAGCTCTCGTCTCTAGACTGAAATTGTTTTAAAATTTACATAACATGTAATTAATTCACAAATCACAAAAGATTTTTCTAGAGATTTTTAAGTTTTTTAATTAAATTTTACAGTTCTAATCATACAATCTAGTGATGTCACTGACCTACACTTGATAAAGGAAAAAAAAAGGTCTAAAAATCCATTGAAAACAATTTCTCCCACGAAGACACAAAACAAATTATTTAAACGCCGGGTCTCTCCGGGATTTACCGGAGCCGAACTGTTGTCCCAATGCCGCCGGGCAAGATCTGAGCCTTTAAACTGGTTTCCCTGTCGTGAACAGTACCGGGGATACACCGGCGAGCCCCAGTACCAGCGTAATGGAAGCGACGGCAAAATAAACACGAAGAAAAAAAAATCTAAACTGTCTACGTACAACACAGGATGAAGGAGGCGTTATTCAAACAGCCTTTCCACCGGGAACTACACGGGGCCTTTAGATACAAAAAAAAAAAAAGCCAAAACAGCAGCAAAACGATCCTGTGGAAGATACACAGCATCGTCAACACACACACACCAGTCGAGAGGACAGGCAACTGGTGCGAGATGAGAGAGAGAGAGAGAGAGAGAGAGAGAGGGGGGAGAGAGAGAGAGGGACTCTTCCCTTACACTCGAGGATATTAGCGGGAGGAGGAGACCCTGTTCCAGGGCTCAGGGTCCTCCTCGACCTTGTTTTCCCCCAGCGGGCGGCAGGGATGGGATCTCTGGCCTCGAGATGTCTCGTGGCCAACGATTTTACTTGGAACAGTTTCCAAGGCTTCTTTGCGTGCACACGACAGAGGAACTTTGTGAACGTCCGTGCACGGCGGCAGGGGGAGGGGGTGGGGGGGGGAGCCCTGCTGATGCCGTGCACAGGGGGGGCCCCCCAGGGGGCTGGCTGGGCAGCCCCCCCCCAACTACCTTCCATCACACAGGGAAACTGATCCTTACTGCCTCATCCACGCTCATCCAGTACCTGCCTCATCCACGCTGCTCCACGTTCCCGGCTCATTCACGCTCATCCAGGTTCCTGCCTCATCCACGCTACCCCCTGGTATGTTGTACCTGCCTCACCCACGCTGAAAAGACCTGATTCACTGGGGGTAAACACATGCAGACGGGAGGCACTCGGGCGATTATTCGCCTGAAGACTTCAGCCCTCAGCAAACAACGCCACGTTTCAACCAGCCTTCTCTCTCACTCACACAGAGGGCCGGGGAGAGCAGGGAGGGAGGGGAGAAGGAGGGGCGGCGAGCGGGGCAGGGAGGGGGAGGGGGAGAGAGAGAGAGGCTGCCATTTACCTCGCCACTCCGCCCAGTCCCCCCCGCTTCGTCAAGACAAAAGTTGACCTTCAGTGTTTCGCACGCGGGAAAATGTCGACGCCGCCTCGCGCGGGCGGTAACGCCACGCAACAACACACGTTCACGTGAACTCGTCAGCCTGACAAACGTACGGACGTGTGACTCACTGCCAGCGACTTTTGCACGTCCCAACCCCCTTCAGTCAGGCCACGTCCCTACCGCTTAAGTCGAGCAAAGTGCCTACACCCTAGAGACGGACCACGCCCCAAGCCCTCCCAACCCCTCCCGTCAGAGTAAACCAGGAATCGGGAGTCCTTATCGTCTTCAGCCACTCATACAGCAAACTCGCTTTCCCCTCACACCTCTACGGGGTACTCTGAGTTTACGTCACGACATACGGACATCCCCCCCCCACACACTCCCGTAGCGTCTGCACGACATGAGGCTACTGTGCTCTGTGCTAGGGGTCAAGAGCGGTCTCGAGGGCGGGGCAATGCGAGACCACATAACATACATAATCTAAATGGGGTTGGTGTGTCGTGTGGTAACCGCCCAGTGTGTGTGTGTGTGCAGCTCTCGCGAATAAAACATTTGTGAGTCTCTTGCCCGAAAAGAAAAGAAAGAAAAAAAAAATTCAGTAAAACGTACAGTATACTCTAAGCCATGGACTACACTTTTCATATATATATATTACGAACATTGCCGAAACAAATTATGCTTAATTCTGGTAACATTACCGTCACCACAAGCGACCGACTGTAACTGTAGGTAGAGAACTTTACCCCACACTGAACACAGGGTCATATATGACGTCTTGAAATATGTAGGTAGTAAGTCGGGTACATGTCCGTGTTAACCATGCAGGAGCGAAACACGAACAGGACGCGTCGAACACCACCTCCGCACAGGAGAGGTCTGGAGGAACACACAGACACAGACACACACACACGCACAACACCACAACCAGAGGGGTCAACAAGGGCAGGAGTCAGTGTTGTACAACGCTGCGAAGACATAAAAAAAAAAAAAATCGACCCAGCCAGAGTATCTGGTAAATTTAACCCCAGTTGTAAATTTACCAGAGTACCTGGTAATCTTTTAATCCTGGTTGTGAATTTACCAGAGTTTTTAGTGATTTCTTTGCATGACCAATTTGCATAGTCGTAAAAGTAAGTCAAAACTGTATATATTACGAGGGAAAACAAGTTAACGAAATGACATTCGTGTAGCTACACAGTTGATGAAATCTGCGGCTAATCCATCATGGCACAAAAAATGTTTTTAAAACAACCTAGATTTTTCTATTTCTATTTTCAGGAGAATAGCGACCAATTTGGGTGCTGGTAGTGAAAGCCAGAAACCATTTTAGGAAAGGATCATCCCTGCCTGTGGTTTCACACGGGACACCTTTGTCAACTGTTGACCACGTAGGGCTCATTAACAAAGCCACTTAGACATTGAAAGTCGACTTCGGGAAGGCCAAACGATCATTAGTGGACGGAAAGGAGTACAGTGTTCAGGAGGAGGAGGAGGAGGAGGTGGTCGCCTCCGTCCAGGAGCCGTCTGTTCTATGAGCGTCCCAGACAGAAGCTCAACACAGGAATATGGAAGGCACCATCTACAACCTCCTTCGATCATCAAACATTGAGGGAAAATCAGCATGTAGATATACGCCCACTGAGGGAAATTAACGTAGATATACGGCCGCTGTAATGCGCTTCGCGAAACAGTATCGGAGCGGGATGGGTTGACCGGCCTGAGGAGCCATTACTGTAACCTAGGGCACACAGCTGTGTGTACACTCGTGTATGGCTTCCCCACCGACCACAGGCGTCTCTCCTTCCCTCTGTACAGCAGCGCATTCATCGCCGTCGCCACCACCACCACAATCACGTGTGTACGTAGTACATTCTGTATCGTTGTACACACACGCGCTAGTAAACATATCTACGCTGATGGATTCATATAAATCTGTCATTAGAGAGCGCAAAACACGGAGGCTCGTGGCTAGCGCAATCTCTCCAGGCAGAGGAAGACGACGGGAGCCTATCAGGGAGGCTGCTCCCCCCCCCCCCCCCCCCCCCCCCCCCACCGAGTCCAGAACCATCTGTTGGTGACAGGTAGTACCAGCTGAGCCGAGAGTTCCGGGTCTTGGTAGCCAGGGTTACCCCACCACCACCGCCACCTCAAGCACCGGGCCACAACAACACACGGCAGAGTAAACAAAGCGATCGTAACATCGCAACAGGGCCGAACCTTAAATATACAAATCAGAATGTATAAAAAGATGAAAAGATTAAGCATAGAAAAGGAAAAATATATCAAGATTTTCAGAAAAGCTGCAAAACTTGCTTTAAAACACAGCATCTTGTTGCTATTAGGAAAGGGACGAGGAGATGAAGAATTCCAAGGCTTGCCGGTGGGTATGGAGAGAAACAAGCACAACGGCTCATCCCCGAGCTGCCAGCTGCCACAGAGTAATCATGTGAAGAAGTTGGCTTGCCGAATATCATCGCGCGGTCCACCTGATGGACGGGGCACACAAGCAGCCAGCTCTCGGAGGCAGGAAATTGAACTGGGAATGAGGACTACACTGCCGCCAAATGAATCGGGTCTTGAGGTTCGGTCTTGGAGCGCAGGTAAGTCGGACTCCTTTGCGCTCGGCAGTTTCAAGCACATAACGTGGAACTAGAACTACCATAAGCGTCAGAACAGAACTCCATATTGATAGAGACGAGTCGAAGAATCTTTGCATGATGGGAGGAGCTGTTCAAAAGAGGAAAAGATTCTCTGACATCCGACCAGGAATCTCAGTTTCTTGGAGACAGATGGTATCTATGTCATGTAGCGTTCCCAAGACATTGAGACCTTACAGGGCGATAAGCAAGATTGCTTACTCTGCGAGGGTATTGTATTAATACAATACGGGCGGTTTTAACCCCCAAGGACACAGCAATGTACACAGAACATACCAGTGTAAACATGTAGCCGCGCAAACATCAAATGCATATAAGTGTAAACACAAGTCACTCTGAACACCACAACATAGCAGTTAAAAAAAAAGAAAAAAAAAACTATCAACCCCACAAAAGGGCAACAGCATGGCAAAAACAGAGCACCATCAACCTCAAACAGAACACTATGAACCCTACCACAACAGAACACTTAATAAAAGCCCCACTGGGGATCGCCATGAACTCCCAACTGTTAACAGATCGCTATGAACCCCACTGTAACGGAGCGCTACAAACCCCCCACCCCATGACTGATGCACCGCGACCACCTCACCACAACAACAGAGCACCGGCCAATCCCCTCCCCCCCCAACCACAACAACAGACCAACAACAGTAGTATGTCCACAACGGGCGGCCTGAGGTCAGGCATGGGGCCCAGGCGGCCGGCTGGCCAGGCAGGCGGGCGGGCAAGTAGGTACCCACAGCGAACCTTCAATTAAACATTCATATATTCCAGGCCCGCGTCCCATCGCCTGCACCTCAACCATCATCATCCACCGGCCGGCCACTCCACACTCGACATCCACTGCAACCAACACCTCCTCCACCTGGCACCTCCGCTCTCGACATCCACTTACAACGACAACACCACCTTCTCCACCGTAGCCACGCTAAAGCCTTTTATATAGATACACACTCGCGCAAACGACTCGCCCTGATTGGCCGGCCAGGGTGAATCGCGCGTATGAAATATAACTGAGCCGGACGGACAGAGAGGTAGGAAAGGGGTCAGAGGTGATGGCGATGACCCGAAACTAGGTCTGGTATGGTACGTAACCCCGGCCGGCTCCCAGAGAGAGAGGGGGGAACCCCTGTCTCCCTGCCTCCTGGACAGGTAACCCCCAGTACCTGCTGTACTACACGGTGTGTGTGTGTGTGTGTGTCTGTCTGTATGATCAGTATATGAGCTTTACACTCGTGATGTCCCGTCTCTTTGAATGTTTTGCTTTATATAAAAATTCAAACTACCGTAAAGTAAGGCTTTGGCATCTTCACCGGCCTCTAAATAAATATTTTCTAAATAAATATTTTCCTACAAATAAACACGTAGCGGAAAATATGGTGAGACATACTGAAGGAGGAAAAAAAGATTTAAGCCCTAGATATTAAAAGAAAATCAAAATTATGAAGAGAAATTAGCCAAAATATCCAGGTAACTGTCTCTCTCTCTCTCTCTCTCTCTTTAATTCTAGCCGTGTCCTGGAGGAGAACTTCCGCTTGTGAGCAGCTCAAAATAACACGACTACTCCCCTGATAACTGACACCTGTCATTAAAGGTCAGCACATGTAATATCCGCGCGCCTGGGCCGAACATCCGTCCGCTCGCTGGCATGAATATTTATGCTTGTGAGAGATGAAACTGTAATAGCCGAGAGAGAGAGAGAGAGAGAGAGAGAGAGAGAGAGAGAGAGAGAGAGAGAGAGATGCCCAGCTCCCCAACATGAGCCCCTGGGGCCTCTCCCTGTTGGCGTTTGGCGACCCTCCTGGCCCTTACACAGCGCTCTCCCCCCCCCCCCCACCATCTCCCTCCCCAGTACACCCCCCTCCCCAGGGGGACAGTAATTCGTCCTTCCCATGTGCCCCGAGGCGGCCCCCGGCAACCCGTTTGAGAGGGGACCCCACCATTTTTGTTCACATCCCATGTACAATGACTGAAAAGGATTATATTGAGATAGATCTTCTGCTCCCTCACCCCTCCTCTCTCTCTCTCTCTCTCAGCGGGAGAGGAACTGCGTGCCCAGATCTCGCCACATCCGGCGCGTCTTCCACCCGAGGCACCGATAATATTTCCAGCACACAGAGCCCGGCCAAAACCTCCGTCACTGATAATGCCATGCCTCTGCCGTGTTAATACCTCCCACACACACACACACACACACCACAACCTCTCGCCTGGACCCAACGCATCTGTGCAACCCGCTAGAAATATCTTTAAAACAAAAGGCGGGCTTGTTTTTCTTTGTTGTTGCTGTCCCTGTCTCACATACATCCCCAGCTGTCTGCCTCTTTTTCTTTTTTGTGTACGCTAAATTGGTCCTCGTGTAGAATACGGCTCCCATATCTGGGAAGATGTACCCTAGTCCTCCACAACCCGAAAAAAAAAAAAAGGTCTTCCTCCTCCAGAGGAAGTATGCCTGTATATGACATATACCACCCACCTTGGAGAGGTAGGCACCCCACCCTCGTTTACCTCAATTCAAACACGGGCCAGAAGCTTTGAGGGGGGCGTGTAGCGCTTTTTTTTTTTTTTTTTGGGGGGGGGGGAGGGGACACATCGACCCGCTGGGCACTGAATGGCTGATCCACACCATCAGCCACGGGTCATACAGAAACGTCAATTCAAACACTTCTCCAGACGTCATACGAAGAAATTACAGGGAGAGCTATAACTAAAACTAGCCAAAAATAACATTAAAAAATATCAACAAACAATGATATATATAGACTTTGCAATATAAAAGTATATACAGAGAGATATATAGGTTAATATATAATGATACAGACTGAAGTCAATATATAATCATATAGAGAGACAATTACGTTAATATATAATGGTATGGAAATATGTTCTGACAGACAGTTTCTATGAAGAAATACTAAAGTATTCTATGAAGTAACTTAACATTTCTGCTTAGTGCTTTTATAGAAAACGGATGCTAAAACGAGGTCAGCCTGCCTCTACACCACTGCTATAGAAGAGAGAGAAGGCCAAACCTACCTTTCTTTAACATCACTAATGCACCAAACATTTTTCTCGATACTAACAACCTGACAAAGAACAACACAGAGGCGTCGTGCACGCTCGAGGGGGTTGGTTGGTGCGTGGCGCGTGCGTGCGTCAGGTACAAGCGGTATGTCTGCGTGCATGACGGAGCGATGTGACGGCCGCCAATTAACTGGAGTACGTTGGTTCGGCGGCCCAGCACCGTGTTGACGGAGACCTTCCCGGTCGATGGTCGCTCAGCACACCAACGCCACAAGACCCTCCCCCCTCCCCACCAAGCTTGGACGACTACGTTTTTCCTTTTAATCTTAAACGTTCACATCAAGGCCGTGCGTTATTTCAAATATGAAGAGGTTATTTGGTGTTTAGAGAAATCGTCAGCTAGGTGGACCTTACTAGCTAGGAAAATCTCTTCAGCTAGAGACTCATAAGGCACGAAGACTTCCCAGCAAGGAGGACATCCTCAGCTAGGAAACTCTCCCCAGCTAGGAGGACCTCCCAGCTAGAAAGATCTCCCCAATTATGAGGGCCTCCCAGCTAGGAAGATATCATAAGCTTGGAGGACCTGCCCGGCTAGGAAGACCTCACTTAGCTAAGAAGCCTCTGACACCTAGGAGGTCCCCCTCAGCTAGACCTAGTGCAAGAAGTCTCACCATGCGGTACAAACGCCTTTAACATAGCCCTTATCACCGTGCCAAGTAACAGCGGCATTTGGCACCCTCCTGTTACACGATGTATCGCCCTTGTGCGCCTGGGACATAAAGGTCAAGATGGCTCAGACTGGAGGAACAAAGGCCTGTTTTATTACGGGCAGAAGCACGTGTCTCTACTCGATTACTTCTTCACTCTCACGAGTGTCTTCAAGTATCATCCAATACTCCTTATTTTCACGGTTCGGTGATCTGTTACTTGGCGGTCCACTAGTGCTATTTGGCGGGCTGATGGTCTTTGTTGGTGGTCCAGTGGTCTATTATAAGGTAATCCATTGGTCTGTTATATGGTGGTCCGTCATCGGAAATTTAGCGGTCCAGTGGTCTTATTTAGCAATCTAATGGTTTTATTTGACGGTCCAATTGTCTTATTTGGTGGCTGTGGTTTTAATTTGGTTCACCTGTGTTACACAGCGGTTTGTTATCTGGCGGTCGAGTGGTCTGCATTTCGTGGTCAGCAGTGTTATTTGGTGGTCCACTGGTCTGGTATTTGGTGGACCAGTGTTATCTGGCGGTCTTATCATCTGTTATCTGGCGATCAAGCGGTCTGTCTCTTTGGCGGTCCAGTGGTCTATTCAGTTTTGTGGTGTTATATAGCAGTCCATTGGGCTGGAATCTGGCAGTCCAATGGTCTGCTTTTCTGTGGTTCATTGATGCGTTATTGGTAGGTCAAGTAGTCTGTTATTTGGCGGTCCAGCGGTCTGTTATTTGATGACCCAATGACGCTACGCAGTGGTTCAGCAGTCTGTTATCTGGCGGTCCTCTCAAAGTGTTGCCAAATTCACCCAACAATCTTGACATATGTACCACTCGCATCCGATACTGCACGCTGTTTCTGTTTCCATTTCATTTCTGCGCTTGCCTGCTTCTGTTTGTCTTCGTCTGCGTCCGTGACTACCCCTTATCTGGGTCATCCTCTCCCATCTCAAGCGACGTAAAGTGAGGAAACGTGTTATCGATATTGTATTGATATGATATGTGTGTGTGTGTGTATGTGTGTGCGTGTGTGTGTGTGTGTCTGTGTATGTCTACGTAAACGTAAGTGTAGGAGCTTCAATCATTTAACTGTTTGTACCCTCCAGTAATCCCGTCTAGTTCTTGGTATATCTGCGTCGTGCCAGGTCTTGCCAATAAAATACATCCACACGCAACGTACGTTAATATGACACGTTATACAACAAAAGATATCATCGCAACGACGCTGCAAACACGATAAAACCTAAAATTACATACACGATGCTAAAAACGCTGCACTGTGCGAGGACACTAAAAATACTGAATTCCGAACGGCGAAATCTATAAAAAAAAAATCTAACTACAGAACGCTTCTAAACGCAAAACGGATAGAAAACAAAAGTTTTACCGTGAAATTTTCTCGTATATGTTCGACATGAAGTTTAAAATGATATCATACTGAGGTAAATATACTTGCAGATTGGAAAATACTCCACTGTACTGAATGACCTGAGCTCTGAACGAGGCTTTAAACCTCATGCAAACTGCGGAATACCGGCATAAATGAAACATAACGGACTTGGTTGGCTTGGGCAACGTTTCTCTGGCTCCCAACCTAACCTAAATCGGAATACTTAATTAAACGTCAAGCGCCACTGCCATCTTATAATTACATAAAACTATAAATATCCACAAGCGGTTACATTTTCTAATTTCTAAACAAAAGAACCTCATGCCAGTCTGCATACAATAGGACCCATAAAGTTTCATCAAACCAGTTAAATATCACTCTAAGTCTGGTTTTAGGCTCGACATTAAGACCGGACCTTCAGTGTGACAATGGCTCGATACAACCAGAGAATCGGCGAATGTTAAAAACAAAAAACTTTATTTCACCAAACTGCCATTCCTCTTCCATAAATATCTGGAAAGAAATTTCTCATTACAAACAGCTATTGTTTTAACCGTCATGAAATGAACTTGTGCATGTTTTTACTGTAAAATGCTTTCAGTGCATTAGACAAACTACCATGAACATCAAAGTCCTCCCCGCTTCTACTGGGTCATACAGTACCACCAGGATTGAAATTAACTTGCATGAAACAACAAAGGCTTCCTTCCGACACAAGCGTATGATTCAGATTACCATCTGCAACAACACACTGTTTTCAAGTTCCGTTGCAAAATATCTATTTTCCCAGGTGGTGTAGCACAAATAGTTGGAGTAATGTATATTTCGTCTATCTGTTATAGCTACACAGTAAAGCCATACTTAACTGCAAACATTCACAGACTTTCTTTGTGAGGGGACCCTCCAAAGCCTCTTTGTTTTGCACGGTTTTCCTATGCATCATGAAACCTCTCTTCCGTTGGTCTCGAAGAATCTTACTGCCAACAAACGGAGGAGATGGTTGCCGTCACAGTCTGAACAAACGGCAACATCTATTCTATTACACTTCAAGTATATATATAAAAACCAAATCTAACCGTCTCGAGATGCACCAAGCAGGTAACAAGAGATGAGGTCGGAAAAAAAAGGAAATTAACGAAAAAGTTGATACATCCTGCATGGCCACCGCTTTTACAAAGCCCCTAATAATACTGGGTTTCACATAACGCACTTGCTGTAGCGTTACTAGCAAGAATATCCAAAATGCATCAAAAATCCTGTTCAGAGTTTCAAAACTATTCAAACGGCACCGAGTTTGTGTTGGTCGTGCAACCCAAGCACCTTCAAGCTTACTAAAATAAACAGGAGATAACGGGGTTAACCGCTTATGTATTTGCTCTCTGTAGACGTTACTACAGGCAATCTAAGTTGCATCTTCCTTCAGTCAGTCTTTCACCTGGCCTGTAGACAGCAAATCGACCATCAAACACTGCTGCAGACATCTCTGAAGTAACCAATGTACATGCTCTTCGTGCATTAAACTGTAAAAGGCGGAAGTATTGCAATACATGATACTCACTTCTGACAATTTGATGGCCTGGTCTTGTTGCTTGATATCACTTATCAAACAGACATTTAGACATTGACCTATATTATGTCTTGAATCAATCGAGGGCATCAGCAAGTTCGCGTATCGAGAGGTGAAGGAATAGGTTAAACAGTTTTGGCCTCACTCTTCAAACTGCCTGCGGTGAAAATGAATGTTATTTTCTGTGTTGGCACGCATTTCTTCAGTGCCAACACCTCAGAATGGTCCCAGGCGACTTGTTATAGTTCATTTCGCTTTCCACTTGTCCATGTCCATTCAAAATTCCTGGCGCGTCATTGTTAAACACATAAGAGAGATGAAAATACACCCTACACACCATCCAGATCGCGACTAGCGGTGCCTCAGCTGCCGGAGTCAGCTGGTGTAGGTCTGCCTGGATACAGTTGACGGTTACTTATTTATAACACACATAATTTCACCATTTAGGTTCTACTCGTAACAGTCGACTCACTTAGATGAAGTTCACATAAGGTTTTAAGGAAATACTGGCATACTTTAACTACTTCGTCTGGAGAAGGGAAATATACATGATTTTTTAGAGAACTATCTCCGACGATAATTGGCAGCTTCCACTGGAACATGCGGACAACTTGTAGGATAATCAGTATATACCAGTTATTTCTGGGTTTTTCCGAAGACCAGCACTAAATATAAGAATTGCAATACTTAAATGTGAATGTTGCTCTAAACGTGAAAACACTGTCACCAGACACATCAACAAAAGAAATGCTTGGCGCCGTTACCACGCATGCGAAACTTTAAGGGCAATCCTTCCGTGCTCTTTGTCCCTTATATAAATTTGTATTCATCGATCGTAGCATACTAATTAATGACACAATCATTCCACACAATTTTCGCGAAGGGGCGACCTCTCTCAGAAACAAGAGCCGGGAATGTGTATGTGTAGTTGCCATAACATGTGAATGAGGATGTCTTTGTTGTTTAGGCGCAGGCGGGGTAGGTGGCGCTCAGGTGGTGCCGTAGGTGGTGCAGAGATACACGCCCTCCATCGCAGCTCATCCTATTGCAATACTTCAGCTACGATTGCTAGACCTGCTGCCTTAAAAATGCTCCTCTGCTGACGCTGTCTTGTTCAACAGTTGTAATACTCACGTCCGTACTGTCTGAATATGGTGCAACTGCCGTGACGCCCGTGTTTTACGTGTTGCTATGAAAGCTTTTCAGATGATCCTTGTACGGGGCTGTTGCTAACTCGCTGTTGTGCCACAGTACGGCTGCTGCAACACTAGCACCGCTATTGTTCTGGTAAATCATCGTAGTTGGTTTTGAGGCTGCTCTTTTCTTACTATCTTCTAGTACGATAATTGCCATTTAAGAGGGTGCCACGACTGTTCATACTGGTAAATTACCACACTGCAGTTAAGTGTTGCTGCGGACACCACGTTTTTTAATGGTTATCGTGTTTCTGTGGCTATGGTTGTTACAATGCAATGAGACGGGTAGATACTGATGGGTCTTAGTGGTCATCAAGAACAGACAGAGTCCAAGCCGTATTTATCATGTTACACTGTATACAAAGAGGTCAAACACCTGTTATAACTAGGCTGCCAATCGTTCAATCAGGTTTTAAAGGCCTAACCTAAGAACATGGCTGGGGTCTGTATACAGTCGCTTCACTGTAAAGCTGTTACTATGCGAGTCTGCCAATATTAGGGTAATCAAGGAAGGGTAATCATTATACCTCTGAAAAGCTTACAGGTAAATTTGTCCCGTCACGTACTGGTGTCCATGTTTATTTACTGCACCGTGCCGATTTGAAGTTCTGGATTTCTTTGTTGTATGTTTCATCTACTGCTTGTTGGATTAGCACTTTCCTTTGCATATAAATAGGATCTTGGTACAACTTGCCTCGTGATGTAATATAAAAGTACCAGTTCAAACCGGCATTACTGAAAAGCAAGAACGTAGCCTCCAAAAGCCTAGGGTATCAGGTGAGCCAGCATGCACAGTATCGAAGTTACTACGAGGTCTGCCGCCAGGGTGGTCAAGCAGGAAGAGGTCCTCCACCAAAATGGTTTCCTGGATCTCCAACAAGCTATGCTAAACGTGCCAATCTGAGGCCAGGCAAGATAATGGCACAAAATCATTTGTGTTTCTTGATAAAATGTGCTGTTTCAGCCTGGTGTTATCTCCTGTATAGGAGAGATGGGGAAGCTATCCGTAATCCACTTCTGTACACACAAGAATTTGGCGGTGGCTGCACGCTGTGCCACCCACGAGGGTCTTGCTGTCGAGCAAGTCAGGTCAAGCGGGAATGAAGCAACGTAATTAATGCAGGACCTGGCGAAAGACCTGCATGGCGTGAGGAGGGCTGGCACAGTCGTTTCGGAGACTCCTGCCAAGTGATCGGAGCAAGTCGTTAAAAACAGGTCTCCCGAAGATGCCGAACCGCCAGTGCTCGAGTCATCTTACTGTTACCCTGCACGACCAGATGTTTGGTGTGTGTGTGTGTTGCCTCGTCCACGGGCACGATCCACAAGCGGAAGGGGGTGTATCATGACTGCACAACCCAGCATCATTATCACAGTCTGACATTCCGTAAGGATGAAGTGAGAATCCGCTGTCCACAGCGAAAACATATATTACAACATAATAACAATATAGGAATACTTTTGGTATGTAACATTTGCGGCAATATACGCACTCCTCTCTATCCTAAAAAAAAAAAAATACAAAGGAAGAACATTCAAAATGAAGCTGTGGAGAATTGTGTTAGTGTGTTGGTACATATCACAGACAGTCTCGCCGTATAATGATAAGGGGAAATTTCGTATGAGAAAGGCATGCTGCTCTGAGACTACTGTAGACACTTCCTTTACATTAACGCACTTGCGGACTAACTCCTGTACCCCCGCTGTAAAAATCCCTGAACGTCAAAGGATAAAATCAGTCGTAACCAAATCTAATGACGTGCTGGATCAGTTCTCTTATATTAGGCAGACTTACACGTAGGCCAAAGTACATGTTTATGTGTAACTTTTTTGACCTGTTCTGTCCTGTGTGTGCTGAAAGATGGAGGCACTCAGTCCTCCCCTGAAACTTAAACATGTTCACCTGCTATTGTTTACGTCCATAGCACGCAAGACTGCCGAAAGCCTGTAATGTCCTGCTCACCCCAAAGCATGTTCGGGAGAGGGAAGTGTCTGCAATGTCCTCCCCTGAGCCAGAAACTGTTGGAACAGGTTCTCCAGCAACAGTGCAAGCTACGAGTGTACGACCCGGACGTGGATGTTGGCGGAAGGGTGAGCGAGGACGACGTACGACCCGTACCAAGCCAGCTGGAGGAACCCCAAGTCCTTGGCCATTTGGGTGTAGTGCGCCTCGTCCTGACCGTCCACCAGCCGTCGGACCCGCACCACCACCACCTGCAGAAGGCCCCGACAGAGGATCAGACGTGACACCAGCGTTCACTCCAATGTTAAGAGAACATTCACGTGGGAAACATACTAGCCTCTTGAGTACGACCATAAGACTCGTGAGTATGATGGACATGAATTTCACTTGACACTTCATGACCAAGTCAAAGACCATCATATCTATGGATCATACCGTCGTGCTCAAGAGGTTAATGCAGTATCTATTATGTCACTGACACAATTTCAGTCATAACTATAAGTACATATATTTTTATTACATATGTGTGTGTGTGTGTGTGTGCGTGTGTTGTGTGGCCTACCTTGACCTTGAAGCGCTTGCGGTTCAGGGACAGAAGAAGGTCATCTGCGAGACCCGGGGCGTCCAGCACCAGAAGGTCAACCTGTGGGCCATGACAGGTCTATCATTCGCCAAGAAGTGATTGTCATACACAATTGGTCACTGTTATACACCAGACCTCACTGTCATACACCTAAGGATACGTTACCCTCCCTTGCTTACTCTAGTCTGGACCCTCCCTAATTCCACCTTGCTTGGATCTTAACCTCTGCTCTACCCCATATTAATTATTCTAACCCTGTTACTCTACCTCTATCCCCTTCCCAGCACTTACAGTAGAGGCACGTAGAGCCAGCACCACAGTCTCCAGGGGGTAACACGCCATCTCGTGTGCAGTGCCGAGCGCTTTCTCCTGAAGCGAAGATACGGTTAGGATATGAAGGTCCGTGTAAATATTTCATGCATATTTAACAGATGGTAATACACATAGGTGTTGTACTGACTGTTTTATTTGTGTTGGATGATAACGCACATCACCTGAGATTTAAAAGTTAGGGTAAAACAATAAGTTTACATAAAAACATTTTGGTGTTATTCACATCAAAATAGATTTTTGTTGCTATGCGCGCCTAACAATAAAGCTAAAGCCTATCTATCACAGCGTGTGAAAGGACAATAATACAAAATGAATCAATATGCAATTCATTTAGTCAAACTCAAACAATAACACAATCCAGCCATTTATACCAAATAATAAAGATAAACGTCATAATTCATAACCGTCTGACAGCAGACGAATATGAACCCTTATCGGTAATACCATCACAAAACCCGTCCCCCCCACCCTTCACCCTCCATATCAATATGAAACATTTACTGCTGATGCCCAGACTCCAAACCTTCTTTTAATCATCAAACAATCAACTCGTACTTCAGCCGTTTAGATAACAAGTAATTAATCCTTGCACCAGGCTTTCGTGTTTCTCCACATCTCTATCTCCATCGTCAATTCCATTAACCCATTTGTTCTCAACCTGTTTCCACACTAATATTTCATCTCATCAGGGCACCTGTACTACAGACCACCACAGTGAACAAACACGACCTTGCCAAACCCACCCATCATTTGTCTGTGATACGACAGAGGCACTAAAGAAAAAGAAGACTCAGCCTTACCTGAGCAGGGACGTACTCCTCGAGCATAACGTGATCCTCCTGAGCTTGCCTGATCATTGCTCCTACGCCCGGCAGATCAGCCCCGGAGGGGCGCCACATCCTCCGCTGTGAATGGGAACAAATAATTCAGTCCAAACTTTCCTTAATAATCACCTCGGTAGATTTGGTGTGACCTTCACACCTACAGATTTACTGTGATACTAATCCATTCCTCCTACAATATAAAACGTGCGTAGCCATATAACAAACAACATAGGAGTGAGGTTTATAATGTACTCAAATGTCTATTACGTCCGAAGATTTAAATATAGTTTCAAGTTCTTGCATTTTACAGAAAGATGATCAGAATCATGGATTAAATCTTATTAGTCAAGTGCTGAATTATTCTGCTTGAAAATCATATCAATAGGCTAAACCAGCACAAGGAATAAGTCTACCCTTAGGAACTTAGCGTCCATACCCTAATCTAGCCAGTCGGGCTAGGGAGTCAGTGTTCCGTTTTATCAAATCTCACAAAGTTTCATGAAGAGAAGTTAATCATATGGATTACGTCATCATAGGGATTAAACGAGATTATTCAAGTGTTAAAATCCGGAAAATTTACATGACACTCAAGATAACGTTATCAATCTCAAGGTATACACTCTCGTCCAATATGATTATTCCCCAAGCACACTTTACACACAAATATGTCACAAGATAGCGGTATGATACTTTTATCTGTACTGTTGCAGAGATGGCCTCTATAAGTCCTGCCATCTTGCCTGTCATGCACTCGTGTAGTGCTCTCGGATAAGAGCGCTACTTAAACGCACGACTCAGCTGACCTTGGGACAGTCGTTTTGGGTACCAAGGTCGCCTGGTACCATCATTTGGACACGGTCCGACCACTGTGCCTTTTTATAAACTGAACTTTACCGGCCGACTCGCAGAGAAGAGGCTGGACGACATGGGCCTCACTAGCATGTACTGCTGGACTTACCGTTAGCGGGAGAGGTTCGTAGGTCACGCAGGCGTAGAGTAGGGCTGCGCGGGCGTGGGTAGCTTGCTGCTGGGCCAGGTTGTAGGCGTTGGCATCCACCATCAGTCCCCGCCAACCTCGACCCTCCAGATGCCGCGCCATGTACTGCCATTGCTGACCACCCGCGCCCACCACAACGTACACACCTCCCTATAAAGTCGTAACACACCGAACGAGTTATCCATATATAGTATTTGCTTATCATACTCAAGGGCTCAGCCATCATACTCAGAGGCTAAAGGCGGTGTCACACTAGCAATCTTTCCATGTACTTTTTATCTTCGTCTTTCCAAAAACACGTTTTTTGAACACGTCCTGTCACAGTTCCCAAGAACCATCAAGCCAATCACGCGATAGGACACATAAAGATGCATCTCTGTAGCCCCAAAGGCAACGATACTATAGTATATTTTCAATAAAAAAAATCCTCTAAGAGGCGTGACCACAGAGGTGATGTACACTGGAGCACTTTATGACAATGGAGAGAAGCTCCATCTCTGTAGGAGGTAAGATGGAAACAAACATACGAACTGACGCTCATCAAAATCAAAATAATACAAAATAAGGACTTTAACATATTAGTATTCAAAGTTTAAACCTTTAAGTGCACTCATTTCGTAATATTAATATTTCTATATTACATAAATATAACAATTATTGAGTGTAAATCTTGATTTGAAAAAAGAAATGCGGGTTTTAACCGAATATATTTTTACCGCATTCAAAGGCTGTCACGCTCAAAGGCAATAATGTTTAAAGGAATCATATTCAATGTCAGTCATGTTTACTCAACATCTGGAAGCATCGCGTCCAATCATGGCGCCACCATTACACAGCTTGGATCGGTTAAAACGATTCCAGGGAAGATCAGTCATTAAGGATAATTAGGACCAGTGGGAGGAGCCATACTTCGACAAAATGACGGAGGCGCAGTTGAGTAACGAAAAAAAGTTTATGAAATTTTTGGGGGGTTGGTTTATCCTGTTATAGAGTATCCTAAGGTATTAACATATCATAAATGGTTTCCACTGGCTGCCGCCAAATAACGATAACCATTTATTAACAATTTTTTCCCGAAGAAGAACAATGAGCACATTAATGACAATAATTAGAGGCCTTACCTTTCTGGCGCCCACGATCCTCAGCAGGTCCTGCTCCAACTTAAGGGGTGTATGATTCCAGAGAAGTTCGTGGTGGGATTGGGGCGGAGGCGTGTGGGCGTCGTTAAAGGGCGTATGGTCGTGGGGCTGGTGGTGTGGAGGGTACTGGATAAGGCTGCGGATGTGCCTGACAACCCGATCAGTGTTCCATAGAAGAGGAGCAACCAGCCGCTGGCGGAAACATTCTGTTAGGACACAAGGGGCGTGAGACATTATAAGTATTGTGGACGTACTATGTGTTCTAAGTCACTTCGTAAGGTATGAACAGCATGTTGGAGTATGCAAACTTTGTGGGAGCTAAGGGGCACACTCAAGAGAAAACAATAAAATATCAGCTTAATCTTTATATAATATAACCATGGGATCCCTTTTATGGCACTTCTGCGTCTACGACAATGCGCTACAAACAGAAGGAGGGAAATGTTGGACTCATTTCAAGAGAAAAGTTCCTTGTTCAGACTTGCACTCCAGCTCATCAAATTTCCAAGTTAACCTCGACGAAGATAACTGATACCATTACGCAATCAGTCCCTTACATTGTATAAACTTTCATGAAAGGTTAAGGATGTTTAACCTTAGGGAAGTACGCAGAGAAGCCAACTCAAACATAAAACATCATGGGATAACAACGCCTGATTGACGCCAACTAAGAAATGAATTTTTTTTTTACTTACTTGCTGGACAGAGGGAGAATGCGTTGGTCGTGTTAGGCGAGGGAAGGAAGGTGACCCCAGCCTGACCTTTGTGGTGCTGCTTGTGGCCATGTCGGGTGTTTGTGATGGCCAGGTGGGCCAGAAACATTACACATAACCACGTCGTCACCCAAAACTCGAACCTGGCTAGTCCACGGCGCATTACCCTGACCATCGTCATCCTTACGTTGAAAAATCTGAGTAGCCTTACAGGTCGCATTGTGTCAAACAGCACAGACTTACAGCATAAGGCATCGGTCAAATCTAAAACGGTCTTAACTGTGCCGAGAACTAGCACTTTGGGAGGTACTGCTGCCGGAACACCTCTGCAAGAACATTGCCCGTAACAGGTTGTTGCCGGCTACCAATATAATGCTCCCCAGCGAGATCATAACCTCCTCTTTAACTACTTCCTTTTTCCCAAAGTCTGTATTTCTCATTCAACAATAAAATAAATTTCCTAGTTCTGTAATCGATTATATAAACCTATGTACTTTAATAATAATCTCTATTATATCAGATAATCCCATGCGGAGGCAGCTATGGATATAGTTACAGGAAAAGCGAAGATATTTCTCATGGGGGTGGTAAATAAGGTGGTGTTGGATGTTGCTATGTTTTTGTTATCGACAGATTAACCCAACTTTATTGCTCGCTGTGTTACAGGTGAGAGAGATCGTGTAATGCTTTGCAATGAAGATCTTCCACAGAGCATATTTTGTTAACATATTCTCATATTGCAATATTCCGCAAATTTCTTCAACATGCTTTTAGAATGTTTTCTATTGTTACTTTTGTAACAAGGGGGGATATAAAGTGATAACCACAGGAAAAATCAGAAAAGGCAACTTACCGAATGCGTGCAACTTCTGGATTGACCAAACATTATAAAAACATTTTTTTTATGTATATATTACCTATGGTAAAGATCGTGGGTTAAAAACTATTAGCTGCTGGTAAGCATTATATCAAACATCACAAATTGCATAGATAAATACAAGAAGCTAACAGATTGTGCTGATAAATCCAGGGAGTGTCACGAGTGTGTTGAGCAGTGGGAGCCATTTTCTGCAGTCAGGCTGGATGAGTCTTCCCTATTTCACGATTAGTCTGAGATTTACCATACAGTCATCAATGTATATATCTGTTGGTTACTCTGTACAGAGCGTTGAGACTAGGAGGACCCCGTATTGATTACCTTGCGTACCTGTGACTGGACATACAAGACGAATCACTTTAATAATGCACTGTATTGTTTTCCATGTGGTGTATGGCTGAACCGCTAGCTGTTGATATCAACTTATACTTCAACTAAATAAATGCTACAGCCAAAGTGAAAAAAGAGAATGTAACATCAGGTTATCGGTAATATGGATGATGAAGAAAATAGTTTTAAGCAACGAAATTTATTACAAATAAACATATTTGAAATACCACACAGAACGAGGGTTGGTTCATATGCTCTATGTTGCCACTGAAGACCATTAATTGACCGTTTCTCTAGAATGTCATTATTTGAATCTTTTTCATTATCATGTATAAAAAAATCATGAAATTGAGTATCGTTTAACTATACTGCAAAATGTATGAAACAGAACTCATAATACGGAACTTATTGTTTAAGGTATAAATCTGAGGTTAGATTTATTTTCTAAACATAAGAGTGAATCTCTGCAATTTAAGCAAACTATAACTGTATCTAGATTTTTTAATGCATATATGAAAGCTCTCATGGATACACACATCGTTATCTGTATTGTGACCATGTGCTCAGACAGTAATTCCAGTCAAACGCCAATGCTCACAGGTTAGTGCCTAAGGTTCACAGGGAAAGTGTAAGAGTCCCTGGGCTTCATAATAAGCTCATATCAGGGTTTAACATGATGCATACACGACAGTGTAAGGGCTTAACAGCGCTCACGTGGTACTACTTCTAAGGACATTACCTGCAGCTTACGTGGTTGCTTCTGACCTTGTGATACACTGGTCTAGGGGTTTAACTATGTACTCGCATAGTATCTTTATTTTCATAGTAACTAATATGAGACAATCAAAACCATGTCTTTAATTATAGTCATGGCTGGAATAGCGAAATAATGAATCTTGATTAATAAATGTAAATGCGAGTAACAAGCTCTTCTAGTACTTGCTGACCAAATTCCTGAAAGGTGAAAAACTATTGGAAGAAGGAAAGACATAAGGTGGAAGATATTCCAAAGCTAAATGAAAAATCAGCAGCGGCCGAAATATTACCTGTAGAACAGGGAGAAGGTAGCAACGTCAGAGCGGATGATAAAAGATGGTTGACGTGACTCGCAACCATGGCTAGATTTAAGATTCATCTGGATATCCACAAGGATTCACGGTACGCTCAAGCCATATCCTCAAAGTTTAATGTGGCATCTACAAGGCAATCTTACAGCTTAGCGCAGCGTTCACATCGTTGAACAGGGAGGACAAACGGCGATAAAGTGATAGGTTCAGATTCTCAGCTTCGGGTTCTTGATGGACCATCTTATTAAGTACCACACTCACTTCCCATTTATGGTTACATGGTAATGTTTGCTGGCGTGGGAACTGTTGCTGGGTAAGGTGTCGAGGGAACACCACTCTATTTTCTCTCAAAATATAGTAATTTTTTCGTACACCATCCTCACAAATTGACCACTCCGAATATTATCATTCTTATCTATGATAATCATGATGTGTATTTTTATTGTTAGAGACAAGCTCGATTTCGTGAATTAATGCTCTCACTTCCTACAACCCTTTTTTGAGTCACCTTTAAGGTATTATGTAACGGCAGATCCACTATAAATAGAAGACAGTATATTCAGATTCGTAATCATTTTGATACATGAATCTGAAGCATAATCATCAAAGATTTTTACTATAATCCTTAGTATAACAAAAGTATATGATGGTCCTAAAGAATATTGTGATCAATGGACAATTAGATATCTAAATTTAACAAACGCATAAGCTATGATCATACTACCTCCTTAAGTAGATTGATACCTTTTTATTTTTAAATAAGGAAAATCTTAGATGAACTGTCATGTAAGCCTCACATTATTTTCTTGTAATATTTGTGTTATGTAACTTATTGACAAAAATTTTCATGTCAGACATCTGGTTTGTCGAAGGTGTGGTCCTCCCCAGCCATGGCGGCGTTGCGGGTAAGTCAAAGTTGTTCTTCACTGAAAATTTACATGTAATGTCGTTTTATCCTGCATGTCATCACACCAAGATACATCATGATAGATGCTGTACAAGGTGGGAAGCGAATGGACGTGTGCTGAAGATATTATGACGGAGATGAAGGCAGCCGGCTGAAGTGTTCTGCGGAGAATGTGTTTGTTTACGATGATCAGCTGATACTTTCTCCTTGAATTCATCTCCCTCTTGATCATAAACAGTGTTCAGATGCTGCTGAAGATGGTTGAAATTTTGTCACATATGATTAAATGTACTACACATATCTCTATGTATGTGTGGTTTCTTTAAATCCATTCTTGTGTATGTTGGAGGTTAAGGTCATACAAGCCTCTTGGCAGTGCTCATCTCGCGCTTCGTCTTACATCTGGTGTTCTCTGCCGCCCACAGTCATATATACCGCTTTAGCATTTCCCTAAGTAAAGTGTTCGTTCTGGGACACATTAAAAATAACGTATGGATTGAGAAGAAACGCATTTAAATGGACGTAGTGTAATGGTGATTTCGGTCGGGGAACGTAATATGAAGCATTTTTTTGTCCTGCAGTATTAACTGATAGTGAGCAGAGCTATTATCATTAGTGGGGTTGTGAGGGTAAAGTACGGGAACGCATATAGAAGTCAAAATAGCCAATGAAATCCTCACTTAACTCTCAGTAACAATCAAAATTTGCCTTATTTCTGTTATTATTTAAGAATTATGTGAATACTATGGTGTCTTGTATTGAGATGATGGGAAGTTTTTAGCTGATTGTGTTTGCCTTGTTCACTAAGTATGTTTACTTCTTTTCGCTGCATGCAACCACTATGGTGGAAGAATGACAATGGTGTTGTTCGGATATTTCAAGTACAATATATATGTTCCTGCTCAACCTCTACGTGAATTCAAGCTATGTTTTTTATAGATTCAATTGATTTCTATTTCATGTACTTTCCCCTCACATTTTCCTTGAATATATTATGCATCCCCATTGTCCTTCATTTATTATTTGCAAGATTAAGATAACATCCAAATCATCTTTCCAAGATGTATGTTACTTAGAGGTTTGAAGAGTTCATTGATAAGTTTATTAACAAATCCATGATATTTTTGGAGTGTCTTTTAAAACACTGGAACTTTACCCTTTTCTATTTGGTGGCTCTTTACTTTAAGGGGTGCAGTGAGTTTCACTTAAAGAAGTTAATGAAAATCAGCAAGTTTGTGCATAATGAGTTGAATAATGGTTATGTTTAGGGATATGTTGTTAATACATAGGTCAGTATTTATTCATTTCAGTCATTGCAAGTGCTTTCTTGTATAAGGAATTATTGTCTGTACTGTAATTATTGATATTTATGATGTTATTGTGCCAACTTCAAAAGATATAGAGGAAGCCAAACTTAGAAGATTGGAGATGTGAATGGATTGGTTATAGCAATTTTCCTGACTCAAAAGTCTTATTTGTTTATTTATTTATTTTTCATTTTCTTATTTATTTATTTATTTATTTATTTATTTATTTTTTTGCAATAGCTGGTGCGAAAATGGGGTGTCCCCTTGGCCACAGCTGCCAGCATGCCCATTCTTGCACCTGTCGTGTTTGCTGATTCTGGAAAAAAGGACAGCTCAGAACCCACTTCTCGCATGGTCCGTCCGTCAGATCTTCCCATTTATGAAGAACCAGAGGAAGTATTAGAGTAAGTTGCATGATCACCAAGGATTATAGTACCATGTAATATTTTTGTTTCTTCGTGCTTTTTTGTTAAGTACTGAGGATTAATTTGGAATATGAGACTTCTTTTTGAACATAAACATTGTGCAAACTGCTGAGTCAGTAGCCAGTCTTTCATCCCAGTTGCTGGCTTGTTAACTTTCTGATATGAATTAAACTGAATTGCTGGCTGTTGTGTAAATTGCGGTTGGGGATGCCCTTCCTTATGGGACATTAGCTTATAGATATGTAAGCTAATATGTGGCTGCATCAGTGTTTGCAAGTCACTCAGCCTTTGATAGGAGTACATTCATTGGCTGGTTGTTGACGAGGATGTAACTTGTTGGTAAGGTAGTTTGATAAGCTGTACTGTTTAATGGGGAATTTGTGCTGTATATTTTCTGGACGGGCATAGGCTTAAACCTCAGCAGTTCACGTGGTTAAGTATTGAGGGTAGTTGATTGTAATTAAAACATTATATTATGTACTGAAAAAGGTTCCTATGTTTATATGATTGCAGCTTTGAATATCATGGCAAGGAGAAAACATCTTTGGAAGATGGTGTTGGGGTCGTGAGAAAGGAGATTGAAGGGATGCTAGAAGCAACACGCTCTGCCAGAGAACGGGTAGTCCACATATATGAAACTGGAAAGGCTCATTCAATGGGTACAGTAATGTTTTATTAAGATAGAAAATTTTTTTTGTGTGTGCTTGCTGATAATACTATAACATTCTGATATGCACATTTTTGTATATATTTATAGTCACTCATTTTATGTTAACTTTTACATTTTCTGGGTGTTCTTGTTTTAAATTTTGAAATATATGGTTAAGTGTATGTGAAAAGTCACCTCTACTAAGGCTGCAGTGTCAGTGGATGAAAAGGAATAAGATTTGATTGAAAAGCTTCTCACTTTAAAGGAGTCTTATCATTTCCATGCCTCTGATTGGGATACAGCATTAAAGCTGCAGGAGGCTCATATGAGCGGGCCTAGGATTTGATAATTAAATAGAATTTGATTGTGTACTGTTTCATGTTCATATGGGACAGAACAAATAGGAGATATGCAGCATATGTGGGGCTACATGCTGTTAGTGGACTGAACCAGGGTATATGAAGCAGTTAGGGGAAACAACGAAATTGTTCTGTATGGCTTGGCTGTGGATGGTAGGGTCTGATATCTATGCACTGTTCTTAACAGCTAGAAAGTGGATGTAGCAAAGAAGGCTTTTTTTTTTTTTTTTTTTTTTTTTTTTTTTTTTTTTTAAGCAGAAAGCACAAGAACAAGTATGGAAGAAAGTTTTGTTGATTTTGATAACCTTAGTAGTTCTTTACCTTACAAAGTAGTCTCAGACTGTCAGACTGATAAGAGATACATATGTGTTACAGCAACGTCAGTACGCTTAAGCTTACATAATCCATCCCATCAGTTCACATTGCTAATATCCCACAAATAGTTCATTTCATTAACTTGAATCTTAGAACTCTGCTCCATTTCATGTCTGTTTCAGAACTGTAGGATAAGGTTGGCAGAAATATGCTGTCACCCCCTTTCTCTTCTTTTTGTTCACTTTTTTTTTTTTTCCTCCCTTAGGCAGCTCTCTTCTTTATTTCTTCTAATGTGACTTCTGTGATGCTATATTTGCATAGTAATGAACTCAAATACGAAAGGTCTTTTACCTCTTGCAACAGTTCATCATCCATCCTAACTTTGCACTATAGCTCATTGTTTTTATACATTTTATGTGGTTTTGTAAAGTCTCAATTCAGTATTCCCTCTTTCAAAAGACTATCACTTAACTCTTTCTGGTATTTACCTTCAACTTTCATCCCTTACTTGGTGTTTATTATAAAACATGTTCACCACCTCCTGTAATTTCCCTTCATTCACTTCTAGCAGTATCCACCTGTCTGCAAATAAGCTAATCACCAATGAGCAAGTTTTTAGACTTAGTCTTTTTGTCCAAATTAGGCTTAGTTTCTTCGGTTTGTTTTCCCTTTCATCTATCTTTCTGCCGTATTCATTTATATATTGAGAAACCAATATGACATCACACAGCCCTGTCTAACTCCCAGGCATATATCAGAACTGTCACTTAGCTTACCATCACTCTCATGCATGCTTTACTGTTTTTGTTTAGTAATACTGTTGCATCTAGAAAACTTCTTCCTCCACCATAAATATTGAGTACAGTACCTCCCATAATGTATTCCACTCTCCTTTATTGTATGCTTTTTTTTAGGTCCATGAGAACTGCATGCTGGTACATATTTTCTGGTACCGCCCCCATAGAGATATTTTGATCTGCACATCCTTCACCTTTCTCTCCCCCACCCCTCTCCAGCTATTCAATTTTTGTACATTCTGTTATCTTTTCATGGTTTCAAAAGAATTTCCTTACAAATAGTCTTGTATGCTCAGGTAGCTTTTTTTATGTTTATAGATTATGCTTTTTCTTCTTTACAAAGGCACTACCCCTAATACAGTTCAGTCGTGGCACACTCACTATTTGTTTTGAATGTCTAGTTTGCTGTTACATCATCTCCACTCTTCAGTATCTCTTTTGCTCTCCTGTCCACTCCACTTCATTTTTAACCGGTTTGTGTCTGTTTTTATTTCATCTGTAGATATCTTCTACTGTATTGGAGTTTTCTCTCCCTCCATGTTTCCATTCCCATGCAGTGCATGATATTACTGCTCATTCCTATCCTTTGATGTTGTCTGCTTTATTCCAGTCCTTTGATGGTGTCAGCTTCATTCCCATCCTTTGATGCTGTCAGCTCTTTAACCTTGTCATTGCTATGTTTGTCAAGGCAAGAGTAGTAGTGTGCTATTATCCTTATCCTTGCCAGTTAGTAACTTAGATTCTGTGTGCAGTGTATAATTCATTACTGGGTTTTAGATGGTAACCCGAACAAAGGATGAGTCTCCAGGAGCATGCCTTTTTTTAGGGAGGGAACTTGTTCCTTCTGAGACATATCTGCTTGCATTTTCTGCTAACCCATGCTGTCCATATAAGCATTCGTAAGTCTTCAGAAATAAGGAGGGCTCCGGATTACTGTATCAGGACACACTAGTGAGAACGGGAGGCAGGATTAAAGGGGAATTCTGATGTGTTAATAGTTATAAGGTGGTAATTGTATGCCCAGTGTTTATCCCTTCCATTACTATAATTTTGAGTTCTTACCTCAAAAGGAAAATGATAATGGTTATGATTATTTTTTGTATACCTTTTGATAAATCAGAAAGATAGTTTTCTATTTTGTTGAATATAGGGGGTAGGTCAGAATATGTATTGCAAGAGAGGGTTAAACTAGGCTTTTGACTAATATAACAGTTTCTGCATCTCTTATTCTTGCTTTTAACAACTTTTACCCCCTCATTTGTTTTTGCACTTCCTTCCAATAAAGCTTCTTGTTCTCTACAAAGGTTTCACTCGGCTTTCTTCTAGAATTTCCATCTACATTTTCATTTTCTATCTTATCCTCTTCAGTCCTCATACTTCTTTTTCATCCTGCTTCTAACTTTCTCAGGCAGATTCTTCTGCAGAACCTTTACATATACTTATTTTTTTGTTACTGCCCTCTGTACCTCTTCATTCCATCAAACAGTATATCTCATTTCATAGTTGATGTTCAGATAAACAGTATGTTTATACTGATATGGTAATAATGACTTTAAAAAGAAAGAGAATCAAGGCAATGTTATTTTAAAGAAGTTTTCCCTTAAATACTCTCTTTTGCATAGCATTCATGTACATATGCTAAAGTGCAAAATGTGTGGACCTACATGGCATTTTTTCCATGTTGCTCAGACCTCTTGATACTTATGTGTTTGTTTTATGTGTGTTTCATAGCTACATTGGATATGTTGAGGGATCTTCATTATTCCAGCCATTTGTGTGAGTGTATCTTCTTTTTCTAGTAAATTTTGGGTAACCCCAGCATTAATAATGTATTTGGCTTGAACCAAAACTTTGTCAGTACTGTTTTTTCGTAAATATATTCTGAAATGATTAGGTGAAAATGGTTTTCTCTTGATTAAATAAGCAGTTGACTGCACTTATTTTGATAATATACTCTATTTCAAAGATTTTATTGTTACTTTTCTTTTAATCTCTACCTGGACTTACACATTTCTATGTTTTCTTGCATCATGGATTCTGTTGTACGCAAGTTGACACTTATTTAATCAACCCTTGGTGTTATACACCTTGTTCTTATTGTGTTCACAGTTGATGCACGCTTTACATTAATGATGGCCTGGCCAATATACATGATTCTCTAACTGATGCTTCACACATTTCTGTTTATCTTAATCCTAGTAAAACACTAGGTAGAATTATATGTGTGCAGGCCATTTGAGAGTGTTGCTCCCAAGATAGATAGATACTGCAAGTTATAATTTATTAGACTTATAAGTAGAGTTAATATATACATTCAAGTTATTTCACAGAGCAAGTTGGTGTTTGCAAAATAATTTGTTCAAGTAAATAATGTTATGATTAGTTTAGAAAAGATATGAAGAGCATAATCTGGTAATAATGAGAAGTATTTGTATGTGCTATTACAGAAATCAGGCAGTTGCCTTCACTTGCAGAAGTGGAAGAACAGAAGTAAGAAATAGGAGATATTGTAAGATTGCATTGAGTATGAGTGCTTGAAAGATAACAAAAGTGGCTACCTGTGTGAATTTTGCCAGAAAGTGAACCATCATTAGCAAGAAGATGCCATAGAAGTGACTTTCTCTACTTATAAAAGTTTCTTAGACTTATTGTATTAATTGATATCCTTGCCATTATTTGTGACACAAGGAGTATAAAATATTCCACTTACATAGCCAATTGCTGCCTTTTTGGTGATGTGTTAGCTGTTTCGATGAGGAGGAATGACTTGGGTATCCATGAAGGTGAGGAGGGAGTTGCTAGACAGAGAGTTGGAGGTAATGTAACTGACCTTAGGCATAGGTAATATGGTCAAGTACTACTATATTTTTTTTTCTTCTTTTTAGCCTAACAATGAGCTGAAGACATCCATACTTATGATTGACATTCAGTATTTTATTTAATAAACTTAACATGGAAATTTTCAATAAAGTCATATATTTTGATCCAATCAGTGCTAGAGACTAGGAGATAATGCAAATGACCTCAGACTGAAGTAAAACCGCTGTTCATGTACTGTAAATTAGTCTTGGTTATTTCCTTTTTTCGGTTTGTCAGTGAGCTAAAGACTACTAATGACACATATCCAGTGTTCAGTGTTACAAAACCTTATTTTGGAAATGTTCCAGACAGTCACATGTATTGGCACTACCTTTTCTAGTAACTAAAAGGTAGTCATGAGACTGATACAAAATTCACAGTACACAGAATCCCATCATATTATCAAAACCTATTAGCAGCTGAAAATACGAACAGCTTGACAAGCAATAGAATGCTTTTTGTGTAGGTGTATGTGAAGATTGCTGCACTAATTAGTTTTTCTAAGAAAACAGTTACTTCTTGCTCATGTATCTTTGTGATATATCAAGATAGATATAGCTTTTGCTTGCATGTAGTCCTCTGTGCCTTTTTCCCAGATTCAGTCGGGTTTCACCAAAAGTTTTTGTTGCTGCAGAGGAGCAAGTTAACTGTGGGCTAACCTTAACTCTGTTTAGACCTCCTGTTCCATTCAGTATTTAGACCAGTTTAGGTACTGAGTATTGTATTGCTGTGTTGAATTTTAGTAAACTGTATTCATCAGCTCTCAAAGAATCTGAGAAACAAGTTACATTTCATATATCTATGAAGTATTCTGAATGATATGCACTTAGGAATTATTACCTTGTTTTAAGTATTCTTATCAATTCCTGAAATAGACTATTAGTAAATGTATTTAACTGGTTTCACATTTTTTCCTTTTAGTAGCATTTAATGTGTGATGAAGTGGAATATGAGGAAACTGAAGCCCTGATATTGATTATTCATGTGCTGTAATTTCACGTTTCATGAAATAGTTTTATACCTAAAGTTATGTCTTTTTATGTGAAAAGTTGCACCAGTGGCTCTTCAGTTTTTTCTAAAGAAAGTTTTGAGCCCAGCAGTAGGCCAAGTATACATATGCTCAAAGGCCTTACATTCAAGCTTGTATGCACTTGAATGACTGCTTATTTTTTATGTAACGATGCACCTTATATTAGCACCAGCACTGCTTATGACTCAAGTGGCTGTTTACTTTCAGAAGTCAATGTAAACAAAGGTAGCCTATGTTGATACTACTGAACCTTAGTGGAACAGAGTGGTATTCCTTCCAGGTTGTGTATATAAATGATGCTGTTGATCTTAATGAATCAGAGGAGTCTGCTTGAATGTTGAATTGTTTTGGTGATGATATGTGCAATTATTTTGTAGTAGAATCCTGTAGATTGCAGGTGCCCAGTGTAGTACTAATGTCCCAGCTTAGGAGTGCTAAGGTGATTCCTGGATTGGTCTTATACCCTTCATGTCAGGTTTACTGATTTAGTTTTTCTTTTGTTAAAACTAAGGTATTGGGCGAGTCTCAGCATCTTCTGTAAGTCCAGGTGTAGAAAGGGATGTGAATATTGTGGAGAGTGTGTTAGCAAGTGTACAGGAAAGGACAATAGACTTGATTCATGTAAAATAAGAGGTATTGTGTAATGTAGAATGTGACTTGGAAAGTATGACATGAATATTACTAGAGATTTTTGTTTTAGGAATTGAGGTACACATCACTGCTTTATCCTTGGGGATAGGGGAGAAAGAATACTTCCCACGTATTCCCTGCTTGTCCTAAAAGGGGTGGGAGCGGGGGGCTGAAAATCCTTCCCTCTTGTTTTCACTTTTCCAAAGGAAGGAACAGAGAAGGGGGCCAAGTGAGGATTTTTACTCTTAAGACTCAATCCTCTGTTCTTAACGCTACCTCACTAATGCAGGAAATGGCGAATATGTATGGAAAAAAAAAAATCACTACTTCCTAATATTCCAGCCTACTACTCCTGCCTAATGCTCCTGCCTACTACTTCTACCTAATTTTCTTTTCTACTGCTCCTATCAAACGTTTCTACTTATTAGTACTATCTTTAGCTCCTACGATTTTGCCAAAATGCAGGCATGGCGCTTACTGCCAGAAAATCTAGAGTTACAGAGAATGAGTTTTGTTCCTGACAAGCACATTCAGAAAATATATGAGTGGGTGTGGGAAAAAGGTAAGTTAATGTGAGGAAGAGCAAGGTTTTTGCACTTGAAGGAGATAGTTAGTTGCAGTTTATCAGTTGGAATGGAAAATTAGAGACTGAGTTGAAGTATTTTGAATTACAAATCTGTTATTTTGTGGAGTTAGGTTTCTGAATGCCTGTAAATTAGTGAAATTCCATGTATGAATGATACATTATGAATTTGTGAAAAAATTGGGAACTTGCATAGGCTTCTGAAGCACTGAAGCAAATTAAAGCTGATAAATTGATTGAGAACTTTTATATACTTTTGATATTTGATAATTTTGCTGTCTCTACTGCACTCTTGAAAATACAGAAAAAGGTATTAGTGTTGTTGCACTCAGTTATGGAGTGCTTTGATATGTGTAGTTTTGTTTAAAATCAAACTAACATGTTAATGATTTTTAGAAATCAATCAGTCATGGGCCATTAATTGACTGTGACTGTAAGATTAAATTTCTTATTGCAAATTTCAAGGATATTTGCTTTGTGATCCTGTAACTTTGTTGCCCTATTACTGGAATTTTATACCAAGCTTCTTTTTTTTTTTTTTTTTTTTTTTTTTTTTTTTTGGGGGGGGGGGGGGGTTATGTCTTCTGATATTCTTCAAAATGTCTCATTCCTCTTTATGAAGTGCATATTAGCAATTGGGAAGATCTATCAGTAATTATGCAAAAGTCAGTAGTTTGGAATTAGACAAAGGCCTCTGTCATGGATGATTGTCCCTCTTTTTTCAAAGAGGTTCAGGGCATGAGTAGGAATTAGTTGAGTAATCATTACTCCATAGCATACTTTTTTCTTCCCACATTATGAAGGAAGGATTATGGCCTTGGCTGACTGTTAGGCTTAGAAATTGGATTTAGATTTTAGGGAGACTCATTTCAACTTGCTAGATGAAGCAGACACAAAATCCATCCTACCCATTGATTCATATTCTGCACCATTTGCTTCTTAAACACTAAACAGTATTGGCACAAAAGTACATAGTACCATTAATTGGCAGTCTTTACCAGCATTACAGACCTTTTTTGATTTCTGTAGTGACAGCAAACTATTGATATTAAGGTAGTGAGTGGTGTTAGAGTTTACAAAGATTTACAAAATTTGATGTGATGTGAAGCTTTCTTCCATTTCGAAGTCTAACAAGCCTGAAGAGAAGGCCATAAAACCCATATATCCTCAGCTGACTGTTTAGGCTCAAAAATTAGTGTCTGTGAACTTAAAATGCTTTATCTAAGGGGTGTTCTTTAATCTCTCACATATCATTATGCTGGTCACTGGAGACTGGGAACTAATAGGTAAGATAATGTTTTGTCCATTTTTATTGCATAATTGTTTGCACTCATTAGCCTTGTTCATTCATGGTTGGTTATACACTTTTTCCTTAACCTTTTAATTTCCTTTGCACTTCTTACATGCTGATCAGTTTATTTATAACATAATGTGAGAGTCTTTGTATAATTAACCACACTCTATAGCTTGTATGGCAGTTTAGCTATGCTTTCTGCTTCCCTCACCTACCATTTGGTCTTTTTTGTGTCAAGTAGTTGGATTAGGAAGATACAGGCTTTGTTTTTTAAAGTGTTCTACTTGAATCATATCCATATTGAATTAAAAATGAAAAACTCGTAAAATAATGCTAGCAAGTCATCATAGTAAGTTTTCTTAGGTTTCAGCTAGTAATATGTATGAGCTCAGGCCAACTATGGCACCTCTCAGTATATATATTGGGTTTTGCAATTGATCATGGAAAAAGAGATTACTGAATCCTTTGCAGGTCAACAACAAAACAGATTTAGGAAGAGAATTTGTAGACAAGAGTTTTGCACAAATGATGTTTGTAGGGAAAGTTCTAAAGAAAAAGATAGTAGCCTCCAAAAAACTATGGATTTCAAAAAGGTGTATGATCAAATGAAAAGACAAAGACTATGAAGTATTTTGGAAGAATATCATGTGCTGTTAAGAGCTTGTACAATGTAAGAAAGGCATGAGTGAGTGACAGTAATTGGGGTAAGAATCTGTAGTTTAGAATGTAGTGATATGGTTTTGAATTCATCAATATTTCTATTTTTCATCTTCATAGTAATGGAAATAGTTAGAATTGTTGACATGAATATTTTCTGATGCATTTGAAATAGTTAGTGAGGCTTATGAGTCCTTACTGTACAACTTGTCATCAGTCAGACTACAACAATAGAGAGTTAAACTTGATCTAGATCTTTACTAGTTCCTGTGATGAAGGTACTTACATATGTGTTGCTGCTCTTTGTTGCATATTTACATTGATGAGGTGCCCATTTTTCAGACATATTTGTCAGTTAAGGGAAGAGACTTGATGGTCATTGTACTTTGCACTGTATAGTGCCACCATGGGTAATTATTGTGCTGCTAGTATGAATGAGGGAACTGGGATTGAGATATGAGATATTTTGTAAGGTAGAGCTGAACCCTGAAGAAACGTAGAAGCTGCCTCAGTTTTATGTAAATAATGCTTTTTTTTTATAACTGAGTTGGACGAGGAGTAGGATAGATGTGTGTAGGAGGAGGATGCTCAAAGTAAATATAAGAGCAAGTTTTCCATGATTAATATGATGTCAGTTTATTGAGGAAAAACAGGAAGTTGGGAAGGAGTTTAGGTGGGGAAGATGGTTAATATGTATAGAAATGAAAACAGGTTAAGAGTAGAGTATTGCATTTATAAAGGAATGGAACTGTTTTGAGAGCTTTCTTGAAAAGAAGGCCTTTTTAAGATTATGCTGTGTAGGAAGCATGCCCTTGTGGTATATGTGATCCAGCTGTGTGTAAATAGTTTTCTTGGATATGAATAGGTAAGAAATAGTACATTTAAGATGGATAACATTAATGGTTCAGTATGACCATAAAAAAATGGGAATTATGTAAATGAGATATATGGTTTTAAATTGGTGTTATTGCTAATGAGGTACATAGAGGAAAGCATTTTGTATTAGCGTAGCTGTCTGTAGTGTGTGGTGGAAGTGAAATTGATGATAATCATTCATAGTATGGTTGGTAGATATTGAGGTAAATCATGAAGGAGAGGGACATATTCCTTATGTTAACAGTTAAATTTTAGATGTATATCAGAAGAGGAATCAGGGAAGTGATGGTTGACCATATACATTGGAGATTCCCCCCCCCCCCCAAGGGTAGAAGTACAAATTAGAGATGCCAGTTTCACCTCATTTCAGCATTGCATTTAATGTTAAATGTTTATGAAGTGCTTTAGTAGTGGAGAAGTTGCTGTCAATGCTACTGCATTGGACATTATTTAGTAATGGTTGAATGATGTGTTGGGATGGATGTAGTAAATCTACCATATGTAAATGGGAAAAGAGTTTTAAGATATATTTTCATTTAATTCTGTGTTGCCAGTTTTGTCAACACATTATACTGTATGTTATTAATGCAGTAAATTGCAACAAGATACTTGGGGAAGATAATAGCAAAGCAGTACCCTTTTTCACTCTACATTTATATGATTTAACTTTTCCTCTCTAGCCTCGTTGGACTATATAACAGATGAAGAGAATGTTCTACCTCGTGCTGGTGCTATTACTGTTGGAGGCCTGGCTGGCCTTATTATTGGGGCACGGAAAAAAGGAGGCTTGGTCAAGAGGGTTTTGTACACTTCCACTGGTGTTGTCAGTAAGTATAAAGTTTGTGATGTGAACAGACTGTCTCCAGTATTACTGATTGCAACTTTTTCCATTGTGTAGATTTGAAATGACTTTAGTAGGGACAAGGTTTATGGATGTGAAACATTAGTCTTAAAACCAGATAGGTAAATTTTTCGATAAGGGCTGAAGAGGTGGATAGGTTACTTAAAAGATTGGTGGGATATATATAGAAAATAATGAATACAAAGAAATTTAAGGAAGTTTTGCAATTTAAAGAAATTATTAGAAAGAAACTTGAATAAATGAAAGTTCTTTAAGTTACTGTGGTCATGTAGGATGCATGAGAAATGATGTGCTTATGAAGGAGAACTGTGTCAATTTGGTAAAATTACAGAGGAGGGAGATTGACAATAAATGGACAGTTACAGTGAATGGAATGTATAAGGCTGGAAGTATTGGACATGAGAATGTTTCAGTAATGGTGCTTAATCATGTGGTAGCTGCTTTGCTATTAGAATCCATGATGAAATTGTGCCAGGCTATTTTGTCAAGATTAAAATTTTTTATTAAGCATTTTTTTTTTATTATTTCCATTCACTATACAAGTGTTGTGACTTTGTACATATGTATACACTGTTTAAGAAAATTAGGAAAGTTTCTCCTTTGTCAATTTTCTTTTGTTGGAATTTAACATAATTGTTAAAACAATTCCAAGTTTCCTGATGTTGGTGATGACTTAGATTTTGCCTGGAGCCCAATCTGCAGGAAGCACAATGTGATAGATATATGAGGAAAATGGTTAAATTTAGTAAATATGTTGCCAGATAGATATATGAGGGAAATAGTTAAATTTAGTAAATATGTTACCATGTCTTAGATTCCACTTTTCATAAATACAAAGATGGTCTTAGCATATTCCTTACTAGGTGTACGGATGCCTGCATATAAATCCATCCTATCCTAATATTCCTTCTCTCCATGTGTTCCATGTGAGTTAATGTAGTAAATTTATATTGTAACAGCTGCAGCATCCCTTTGCTACCCTCGTCAGGCATACCACATCTCTCAGCAAGCGTATGACAGTGCCAAGGATTATGCTACTATTGGCTACAACTTTGTTGCTGGAGGTAGTGTGTTTGAAAGCTCTCTTTTTGGGCAATGTTTGAGATAGTTTCTTGAAATTGCCTTAAAATGAGTTTTACATTAATGGTATTTGCCAGTTGAGAATGTCTAATATTTTGCTGATAAGTTTGTTTTACCTTTAATGTATGCAGTGTCCATATTTTTTGTGCAACCTGATTTATTTTGTAGAAATGATGATTTTTACATAATATGAATAATCAATGTTTTTATTTTAGTAAAACCTCAGTCAAAAGTTGCAACTCCAGTAGAGCCCATAAAAGAAGAATCTTCAACTGTTGCTGAAAATGCTACACCATTACCAAAAGTGGATGTATCACTGGCACCAGAAACACCATCACCAACCACTGAACCTGAAGGTGCTGAGGTAAGGAGTGTGATACCCCAAATCCTCCATCCTGAGACGTCCCCTCATCCTGAGACGTCCCCTGCCCCTATTGACTCTCTAGCGCAGCAAGCAAGTGATGTAACACAATGGGGCTTTAGACTAACAGACACAGCCAGTACAACTTCCAGTTCCCCTGCTGATGTAGTAGCACCTGCTGACCCAGTAATTCCAGAAGGATTTGGAAGTGTTGGTGAAATTAGTAAAGATTCTTCTGGAGCTGCAGCAGAGCAGAAAGTTTTTAAGGCTGATGCTGAAGGTGTGAACTTAATGAAAGAAGTGTCTCTTCCAGAGGTAGCAGAGCCAGCTGAAATTGGAGGAATTCCAGAAATTACAGTTGGAGTTGTGAAGGATTCAGCAGAGACGGTTGTAGATGTTGTGAGAGAGAAGGTTACAGATGTTGTGGAAGAGAAGGTTGAAGTTTCTGCGAAGACTGGAGATGTAGAGGAGGTCTCACACATTGCAGAGGTAAAGGTTGCAGGTATGGTTGAAGAAAAGGTTGCAGAAGTTGTAATAACAGCAGCAAAGGAGATTGAAAAAGATGCTATGAAAGTGGCAGAGGCAGCAGAAGTGGTAGAGGAGGTTGGTAGCAAGGGTGAGTCTGCACTTGGTGTTGCTGAGAATATAGCAGAGGCTGCTGCTGAAGCTGTCCATAGTACTCCAGATGTGCCTAAGTCAGATGTGGAAAAAGTAGATCTGATAAAGCAGGTAACTGAGGAAGCTGAAAAAGTGGTTGAAACTGTTACTTTTGGAGCAGAAAAAGTTGAGAAAGTTGCTGAAGAAATTAGAAAAGAAGCAGAAGGAATTGAAACCCAGGCTACTGAAGTTATGCAGAGTGAGGAAAAGAGGGAAGAACTATATGAAAAAGTTGATGAGTCTTTCACAGACAGTGAGAAATTCTCATCTGATCAAGAACCATCTGCAAAATTATCTGATACTAAAGTGAAGGACTCAGCTACTGTAAAGTTAGAGATGTCTGGTATTGAGAGTACTCCTGAGGAATCAAAAGAACAAGTAAGACCTCCTGTCTCTGTTGAAAATGAAGTCGGAAAAGTTGGAGAGGTTGTAGAAGAAACAGTACTGGCTTTAAAAGAGAGGTTTGTAGATGCTGTAGATGAGCTGGTTCCAGAAGTTGTAACAGAGGTAGCACATCAGGTTGAAGAAGATGCTACAAAAGTAGCTGAAGCAGCAGAAGTGGTAGAGAAGGTGGATAGCAAGATTGAATCAGCACTTAATGTTGTTGAAAAAGTAGCTGAGTCTGCTGCTGAAGTGGTCCCTCATATTCCAGGTGTGTCTGATCCAGTTGTGGAAAAAGTTGAGCAAGTAAAGCTGGCAACCAAGGAAGCAGAAGGAGTTGTTGATACAGTTACCACTGTAACAGAAAAAGTAGAGGAGGTTGCAGAGGAAATCAAAAGAGAAGCAGAAGTAATTGAAACTGGGGCTACTGAAGCATTGCAGACTAAGGAAGAGAAGAGAGAACAAAATGAAGTTACTGAGGTCATTACAGGTAGTAAGTCACCCTCATCATCGTTTCCAGTTGAGAAACAAGGTCTTTTTGATAAACTTATTAACTTTTTCTCCAAAGAAAAGAGTACTGTTACTGTTGTTGAACCGGTGGAAGAATCTGTAGAAGGAAAGGCAAAGGAACCACCTGCTATAAGTGATGTAACTCCTGAAGCTATGTCAGCAGAAAAAATTGTAGAGAAGGATGTGAACTTTGCTGAAGTTAAGATTCAAGATGCTGAAACACAAGAAATTCCTCTGACAGATTTAGCCAAAGTACGTAAAGATGAAGAAATACCAGATACCGTTGATAAAGTAATTGAGCCTGTTCTTGAGGGAGTTGTAAAGGATGTCATAGAGGATTTTGCAGAGAATGCAGTGGAGATAGCTGCAGAAGTTGTTAAGGAAGCAGCAGGAGATATAGTAGAAGGTGTAAATGATGTTATTAAGGTAACAGATGTGGTTGAGGAAGTAGGTGATAAGGTGGTAACAGTCCTAGATGCCATTCAGGAAGCAACAGAAGAAACTCAGAAAACTCCTGGGGTGTCTGAAGCTGTATCATATAAGGCAGGTAGTGTAAAGGAGGTGTCTGAGGGAGTTAGGACTGTGGTTGAGGTTGTCACTTATGTTGCTGACAAAGTAGAGGATGTTGCAGATGTAATTAAAGCAGAGGCCGTAGCCCTTGAAACCCAAGCTGCTGAACTTGTACATAGTGAGGAAAAGAGGAAGGAGCTAGTTGATGGTGTTATTGAATTAATTGAAGGAAGTGAGTCATCATCAGATGCAGAAAAAGATACATCCTTAGAAGAATCTGCTGGAGAATTGCAGGAATCAGGTATTGAGACAACTCCTAAAGTGTTAACAGAGCAAGTGCCAGATGCAAGCATGCAAGAAGAGAAACCAGAAGAAAAATTAGCTGAGGTTTCTGTTTTAGAACCAGTTGAAGACAGTGTGCCAGTGCCAGTTGTAAAGGGAGGTTTGTTTGATAAACTTGCACGTCTTCTTTCTAAAAGTCAAGAAAAGGATGAACCAGCCGTTGGTAAAAATTCATTGGTTGAAATAGTTTCAAAACCTACTAATGAGGAACAAAAGGTACCATCAATAGAGCCTGTTCTTGTTAAAACAGAGGAGGTACATACAGTCATTTCTGAAGATGCAAAGGAGAAGGAAGGTCTTACTGATAAAAGAAAGGATATACCAGATGAAATAGCTGTACATGTTGAGGAATTGAAGGAACCACCTGTAGAGCCCACCACTCAAGAAACGAAGGAACCTATCTTCGACAGAGCAGAACACGTATTACCTATGAAAGAGCCAGTAGTTGAGACTGCTCATGAAGTATTACCAGAACTGGCATCAGAATCAAGCACACAGGATAAAGATTTGCCAAAACTAGATATGAAGGAAGGCCTGTTTGATAAACTTTCTCATCTTTTCTCTAAGAGTGAAGAAAAGAAGTCTGAGCAAGCCTCTAAACCTATTCCTGAGGAATTATTGGAACCACCAGTAGAGCCCAGTGCCCAAGAAACAAAAGAGTCTGTATTTGTTAAAACAGATGACGTACTTAAAACCACTTCCACAGATATGAAAGAGAATGAGGGTCTGAGTGGTACAAGAGAGGAAGTTCCAGCTGAAGGAGCTGTGCTCACTTCAGAGGAACTGAAGGAACAATTAGTTGAGCCCACAACACAGGAAACAAAAGAATCTGATGTTGATAGAACAAAAGAGTTAGTATTACCTGCAGAAGAATTCAAGGAACCAAGTGTTAAGATTGCTTCTGAAATATTGCTAGAGACAGAATCAGAATCAAGCACACAGGAGAAAAAAATTGAAGTTGCACCAGTTGTAAAAGAAGGTTTATTTGATAAACTCGCACAACTTTTTTCTGGAGATGAAGAAAAGAAGGATGTACAAGCTGTTAGCATAGATTCAGTTGCTGAACCAGTTTCTGAACCAACCTCTTTGGAAGTGAAGGAACCATCAGTAGAGCCTGCAACGCAAGAAGCAAAGGAACTTGTGGCAAGTAAAATGGAGGAGCCAGTGACAAGCACTTCTTCTGATACAGAAGAGAAGGAAGGTCTTATGGGTAAAGATGTTTCTGCTGAAGGAGCAGTATCTTCTGAGGAACTAAAGGAACCATCAGAAGAACCCACCTTACTAGAAGCAAAGGCATCTCTTGTCGAAAAAATAAAAGGACTAGTATTACCCAAAGATGAATTGAAAGAATTTAGTGTTGAGACTGCTTCTGTAGCATTGCCAGAGCCAATACCAGAAGCAAGTGCACAGGAAGAGGAACCAGGAGATAAGTCAGCAGATATATCTGCTTTAGAATCAGTAGCACCAGCAAAAGACAGTGTACCAGAACCAGTTGTAAAGGGAAGTTTATTTGACAAACTTGTAAGTCTTTTTTCTAAAGATGAAGAAAAGAAGGAAGAACCATCTGTTAGGGTAGATTCAGTGTTTGAATCAGTTAAAACAGAAGAGCCAGTGACAGTAACTTCCAAAGATGCAGAAGAGAAAGAAAGCATTATTAATAAGAAAGATGAGTCCTTAGTTGAAGTAGAATTATCTGCTTCTAAGGACCCATCAGGAGAGCCCACTAAACAGGAAACAAAGGAACCTGTTCTTGATAGAATAGAATTACCTACTGAAGAACTGAAAGAGCCAAGTGTTGAGACACTGTCTCTAATATTGCCAGAGCCAGTACCAGAAGCAAGTGTACAGGAAAAGTCTGCAGATGTATCTTCTATAAAAGCAGCAGCTGCAGCTGAAGAGAGTATACCAAAACCAGTTGTAAAGGAAGCTTTACTTGATAAACTTACAAGTCTCTTTTCTAAAGATGAAGAAAAGAAGGACATACCAACTATTAATGTAGATTCTTTGGTTGAATCAGTTACTGAACCTACTGAGAAACTGAGGGAACCATTAACAGAGTCCTCTACAGAGGAAGAAAAGGAAACAGTTGTTGTTAAAACAGAAGAGATAATGACAGGAACTTCTGCAGATGCAGAAGAGAAGGAAGGCCTTATTGGTAAAAAAGGGGAGGACATAGTTGAAGTAGTAGAATCTACTTCAAAGGAACTAATGGAGCCATCAGGAGAGCCCTCCATACAAGAAGCAGAGGAACCTGTTCTTGTTAGAATAGAAGAGCTAGTATTACCCACAGAGGATTTGAAAGATGCAAATGTGACTGCTTCTATATTATTGCCAGAGCCAGTGCCAGATGGAAGTGTACAAGAAAAGGAACCAGAAGAAAAGCCAGCAGATATAACTGTAGAAACTGCAACATCATCTGAAAACATTGTGCCTAAACCTGTTGTGAAGGAAGGTTTATTTGATAAACTTGCTAATCTTTTCTCGAAAGATGAAGATAAGAAGGACTTACCAGCTGTTGGCTTAGATTCAGTGGTTCTTCCTGTTTCTGAACCCACTGAAAAACTGAAGGAACACATAGCAGAACCTACCATGCAAGAAGCAACGGAAACAACTTTAGTTAAAACTGAAGAGAGTATGGCAGGCACCTCTGCAGATGCAGAAGATAAGGAAGGTCTTACAGATAAAAAAGAAGAGAGCCCAGTTGAAGTAGTAGCTGAGGAACTAAAGGAGCCATCAAGAGAGCCCACCTTACAGGAAGTAAATGAACTTGTTCTTGATGGAAAAGTAGATCTCGCATTACCTGCAGAAGAGTTGAAAGAACCAAGTGTTGAGGTTGCTTCTGTAGTAATGTCAGAGCCATCACCAGAAGCAACTGTGCAAGGAAAAGAACCAGAAGAAAAGCCAGCCGATGTAGCTGCTGTAGCATTAGCAGCAACAACTGAAGACAGTGTGCCACAGCCAGTTGTAAAGGAAGGTTTATTTGATAAACTAGCAAGCTTTTTCTCTAAAGATGATGATAAGAAGGACTTACCAGCTGTTGGTGTAGATTCAGTGGTTCTTCCTCTCCCTGAACCTGCTGAAAAACTGAAGGAACAGATAACAGAACCTGCCATGCAAGAAGCAAAGGAAACAACTTTAGTTACAGCAGAAGAGATTGTGGCAGGCACCTCGACTGATGCAGAAGTTAAGGAAGGTCTTACAGATAAAAAAGAAGAGAGCTCAGTTGAAGTAGTAGCTGATGAGGAACTAAAGGAACCATTAAGAGAGCCCACCTTACAGGAAGTAAATGAACTTGTTCTTGATAGAAAAGAAGATCTCGCATTACCTGCAGAAGAGTTAAAAGAACCAAGTGTTGAGGTTGCTTCTGTAGTAATGTCAGAGCCATCATCAGAAGCAACTGTGCAAGGAAAAGAACCAGAAGAAAAGCTAGCCGATGTAGCTGCTGTAGCATTAGCAGCAACAACTGAAGACAGTGTGTCACAGCCAGTTGTGAAGGAAGGCTTATTTAATAAACTAGCAAGCTTTTTCTCTAAAGATGATGATAAGGAATTACCAGCTATTGGTGTAGATTCAGTGGTTTTTCCTGTCTCTGAACCTGCTGAAAAACTGAAGGAACAAATAGCAGAACCTGCCATGCAAGAAGCAAAGGAAACAACTTTAGTTAAAACAGAAGAGATTGTGACAGGCACCTTGACTGATGCAGAAGGTAAGAAAGGTCTTACAGATAAAAAAGAAGAGAGCCCATTTGAAGTAGTAGCTGATGAGGAACTAAAGGAACCATTAACAGAGCCCACCTTACAGGAAGTAAATGAACTTGATAGAAAAGAAGATCTCGCATTGCCTGCAGAAGAGTTGAAAGAACCAAGTGTTGAGGTTGCTTCTGTAGTAATGTCAGAGCCATTACCAGAAGCATTTGTGCAAGGAAAAGAACCAAAAGAAAAACCAGCAGCAACAACTGAAGACAGTGTGCGACAGCCAGTTGTGAAGGAAGGTTTATTTGATAAACTAGCAAGCTTTTTCTCCAAAAATGAAGATAAGAAGGACTTGCCAGCTATGGAGCCCACTATACAAGAAGCAAAGGAATCTGTTTTTGATGAAATAGGCTCTTCCATGGCTACAGAGGAGAGTCATATCAATACAGAAGTAAAGGAGCAAATCACTAGAGAATTGAAATCTTTAGATACTCAGCTACCAACAACTACAGTAGAGTTGGAAGAATCAGAAAAGCCATCAGATGAGACTCCTTCTGAGTTGAACAAGGCAGGTGTGGATGCCACGTTAATGCCTGTTAAGACTGAGGGTGTCTTTGAAAAACTTAGTGGATTCTTTAAAGAAGAAGACAAGAAGGATGCTGTAGTTGTTGGAGAATCAATAGTTGAACCAACTGCTGAAGAGCTGAAACAACCACATGCACAAGAAACAAAGGTAGTTGTTCCAGAGAAACCAGAAGAGGCAGTTATAGGTACTAACATTGTTCCTGAAGAGAAAGAAAGTGAAGTTGATAAGTTAGTAAGTCTGCTCTCCAAAGATGAAGAAAATAAGGTCCCAGTTGAAGGGACAGTGCCTCTAGCTGATTCTGTTATTGAGTCAAAAGAACCTACTTCAAATTTGCCAAATGAAGTAACTGAACTGCCTATTAAGGAAGTAAAGCCATCAGATATTGAGACATCTGTATCCCAAGGGGAAAAGGAAGGTCTGCTTGATAAACTGACTGACCTGTTCTCAAAAGAAAAGGAAGATGATACTCTTGCTGAATCAATGAAACTTCCTGTGGAAGAAACTAAAGGGGTTGAGGAACTATCAACTGCTGCAGGAGAGGGGACTGAATCTGTCATTACCACACTTGATGAATCTGTAAAAGATGAAATAATTGAATCAAATCATGATGTGCAATCAGGAATTCCTTCTGATCAACAAGAAGTTGCTCTTGTGGCAGAAGAGAAGTCCTTGTTTGGAAAAATTGCTGGAGTCTTTAGCGGAAGTCAGAGTAAACGTGTATCTGATGCTGATGCAGTTGTTTCTGATTCTTCAGCAGTGATTGACACAAAGCCAACAGAAGCTATTGATGTGTTACCAGATGCAGCATTATCAGTGGAGGAACCTCCAAATTTGGATATAAAGGCAGAGGAACTAGTTACAGAGACGGATGTTCAGGAGGTGAAACCTGAGGAAAAGTCAATGGAATCATCTGCTGTTGAAGGAATAGAACCAGCTGTGGCTGCTTTGTCACCATCAGTAGAGAGAGAGGGCTTGTTTGGCAAACTTGCAAGTTTCTTATCTAAAGATGAAGTTAAGAAGGATATTCAAGCAACAGAAGCTGTACCAGCTGATGAACAGAAGGAAACCAATGAAAAGGCAGCTGATAAAGCTCCTGTTCAGTTACAAGACCCAGCTGCTGATGCCACCCCAAAACCTAGTGATAATGAAGGTTTGCTCAGTAAACTAAGTGTTTTATTCTCTAAGGATGAAGAAAAGAAGGAAATTCCAGCAGCAAATGATGCACCTGCTTTTGAAGAAAGTGAATTGGAAGGGAAGTCGACAAATTTAGGCATTGTAGAAGTAGTAGAACCAGCCACTGATACTGTGTCACCCTCAACGGAAAAAGAAGGTTTGTTTGATTTAGTTGCAAACCTCTTTTCCAAACAAGAAGAAAAGATTGAAGATCAAGATGACAGAAGAGTGTCAGAAGCTGATTCTGCTGTTAAGGAGTTGACAGATACATCTTCAGATTTAAGTAAGCCTGAATTAGTGGAACAGACTGTAGATCTAAACAGCACAGAGGTTAATGCACTAACAGCCACAAAGGAAAATGAGGGTCTGTTTGGTAAATTAGCTGGCTTCTTTTCTAAAGGAGATGCAGACACACCTGTAACTAAAGAAGTAGAAGAATCACTGCTGATGACAAAAGAGTCACCCACTGACCCAGGAGAAACAAGTGATCAGCAGAGCAGTAACCCCGAAGTTTCCAGTGTGGCCAGTGGAGATTTGAGTTCTGTTGAAGTTGATCATGAAATTAGTATTACTGAGGATAAAAAATCATTGTTTGATAAAATATCAGCAATCTTTAGTGACAAGAAGGAACCAATAGTTGCTCCAGTTGGAGATGCACCTACGAACAGGGATGTAATTAAATCTTCAGCAGAGATAGTTTCAGATGTGTCTTCTGAGAGTGCTCCTGCTAAAATTGATACAGAAGAACCTTTACTACAAGTAAAAGACAAGGGTCTCTTTGATAGACTAGCTGAACTTGTGTCTAGAGATGAGAGAAAGGAAGTTCCTGTGACTGATGAAGTCTCACTTCAGTCAAAACCAGAAATCCTGACTGATACATCAGAAACAGTGAATCAGGAATTCTCTGAAGAATCAAAAGCAGACTCACCTGAGATTTTGAATGATCCAAAATCATCAATTTTTGATAGGGTTACAAATTTTTTTTCAAATAAAGAAAACTCTAAAGTAGTGGAAAAGGATATGGTTTCAAATCAGCTGGTGAAAGAAGTGCCAGCTGAAATTACTAAACAGTCAGAAAACAACACAATCACAGAAGACAGTGATGATACCTTTGTTGTAAATGCAAATCCAAGCAGCCCAGATGATGTGAGAACACAAGAGGAAAGTGGCGAGCAGAGCGGTGATGCAGCTGCCTCAGCGTGGCGAGGCTGGTTCAGGGTAAAGTCTGAGCTATTTGTCCCAGTGCCTGTTTACAGTGAGCGCAGCAGTAGCTTGATTATACTTGGCTTCAGGTTGCTCTCTTGTGTTTTCCACTGTGATCAGTGAATTGTTCCTTTGTCCAACTTAGCTCTTGCGTATAGCTGACCTTTTTATTAGTCTTTCAACTCGGGTATTTTATTGTGAGACTGAAATGACGTTATATTTGTGTTGAAGCACATGAAAAATTATTGTACATACAGCTGAATATCAGGGAATAAAAAGTTTAGGTGTATTCATTTTAAAGTTGGTAAAGGGAGAAAGAATACTTCCCACATATTCCCTGTGTGTTGTAAAAAGCAATTAAAGGGGACGGGAACAGGAGGCATTATTGGATTATGTACTAATTGATATAAAGAAGAGACTCATGGATAGGGGCAGCTGGTTGGATGTGTGATCTTTGCTTTGTGCAGGGGTAGGTTAAGGTTTGTAGTGGCTTTAGGAAAAGAGGAAATGATATGGGTGGGAAGAGGGTTGTGAAAGTGAGTGAACTTGAAAAGGAAGGAATTGAAAAAGATACCAGGAGAGTTTGAGTGTAAAATGGCAAAAGATGAGAATAGATGAAGCTGGGGGAATGGATGAGGAGTGGGAGGTATTTAGAGAAGCAAGGTTTACTTGTGTGGGAGAAGTGTTTGGTATGTGGAAGGTCAGAGGTGTACCAGTGAGCGAGCATAGTGTGTGGTGGGATGAGGATGTTAAGTTGCTTGTGAAACAGAAAAGAGAGGTGTATAGGCCTTATTTGCAAAGAAAGAGTGCAAGAGATTGGGAGATGTACAAGTGAAAGCAGCATGAGGGCAAAAGGAAGGTACAGGGGCTGAAAAAGAAAGGTAATTAGAGTTAGGTTAGTGAGTATCAACAAGCTTCAGGGAGAAAAGAAAATTTCTTGGAAGAACGTTACTAGTGTGAGAAAAACAAGGGAACAAATGGGAGCATCTTTGAAGGGGGCAAATGGGGAAGTGTTAACAGGCAGAAATGAGATGAAGAAACGGAATGAGTATTTTGAAGTGTTGTTAGATGTGTTTGATGATATGAAGGTAGATGTGGAATGTTTTGGACATACAGGTATGTGAAGAAAGTCATGAAAAGTGATTTGGTGAAAAGACAAGAGATGGTGAAACCCTTGTGTAAGATGAAATGTAGTAAAGTGATGAGTGAATAAGGCTGAAGTAGAATTTTTTATGAAAAGGAGTGATTGTGTTGTTGCTTGGTTAGTTTGGATTTTCAGTTATCAGTGGATCATGTTGAGGTGCTTAAGGATTGGCAGAATGAATGTATAATGCCATTATATAAAGGCACAGTGGACAAGAGTGAATGTTTCAGTTACAGGTATAAGTGTGTTGAGTGGATCTGTTAAGCTTTATGGGAGAGTGGTGATAGAGTGAGTGGTGGCATGCATAGAGGTTTGGATTAGGAAGAATGATATGGCTTCAGGAGTAGTAGAGAATGTGTGTAACAAGCGTTTGCTCTGAAAGATGTGGGTAAGAAGTACTTAAGAGAAGCAGAAGGACATCGTAATTGCATGTATGGATTTGGAGAAAGTGTATAATAGGGTAGATAGAGATGCTATGCTGAAGATGTTGTGATTATATGGTGTGGGAGGAAAGCTGCTTGAACAATTGAAGAGTTTTTATCAAAAGAGTAAGGTGTATGTGAGAGTAGGAAGAGAGGAGGGTGAGTGGTTTCAGGGGAAGATGGATCTTCATCAGGGGTATGTGATGTCACTATGGTGGGTTAATCTGTTTATGGCTGAGGTGCTGAGGGAGGTGTATACAAGGGTCTTAGAGAGAGGAGCAGTCTGTTTTGAGTAGAGGGCCTGAGAGTTCAGCCAGTTGTTTGCTAATGATGTGGTGCTCTTGGCAGATGTAAGTGTTTGCATTTTGGAGAGTGTCTGAGAGGAGAAAGTTGAAAGTAAGTATGAATGAAATTAAGGTTATTAGGTTTAGCAGTAAAGAGAGACATGTTATTTGGAGTTATTGTGAATGGAAGATCTAAGAGGAAGTGGAGCATATTAGGTAACTGGAATTGGACATTGAATGTGTCCATGAAAGCTGAAGCAGTTCACAGGGTAGATTAGGAGGCAAAGGTCCTTGGCACAGTGAAGAATGTGTAGAAAGATATGTTTGTCTTTAAGAGCAAAGGCAGAGGGTGGATGTGTTGGGAATTATATTCTTGAGGACAGTATGTTGTGTGAAGAAGGTTAATCGAATGAGAAATGATGGGGTTAGATAGGTGTGGGATTAAGAAGATTATGTATGAGAGAGATGAAGAGGGTATGATGAAATGGTTTAGACGTATTGAGAGGATGACTAAGAGGGTATGCATGAGTTTAATTGAGAAAGACAGACAACAGGAGGCCTGATTGGCCCACGACTGGGTTGTCTGGTAAAAAAAAAATTGAGGGAGCAAGGAAAAGTAAACCAAGGCAGCATAGGAAGGATGGAATGAAAGATGCTTGGAAAACATGGGGCCTGACCATGAAGGAAGTTGTAAGACATGCAAGGGATAGAGTGGATTGAAGTGATGTATTATACAGGGTTGACATGATCACATTGGGCTGAACCAGGGCATATGAAGGAGTCGTGAAAACAATGGAAAAGTCTGTAGGAGGATGTGGTTTTGGTGGATGTGAGTGAATGAGGCCATTTCTTCATCTGTTCATGGTGCTTCCTCACTGACAAGAATGAAAAGAATTCCTGGATTCCACTTTTTGTGGTTAGCCTGCAAGTGTCAAGTCACATTTGGTGAGGTTGTATGATTAGAATACACTCTCATCGAAGAACTTTTCACTATAAAGGAGTCCACCCCTCTCCATGCTGCTGATAGCAGTGCAGCCTTTAAGCAACAGGGACCCCTAGAGAAGTGATATTAGGGTTATGTAATGACAAATGATAAATATAGGTAGATATACACTAACATGTTTGATTTCACATACAGCATGAATGTTTTCAGCAAGCACACAAGAATTGTATTGTTATGGTAAGGGAATATGTTTTGTCTGATTGCAGGTAATCAATTGATCATTAATCATATGTCATCTAATCATGCACCTACACACTCATAAATAAGCACAACATTTTACCTTTAGGCAAAGGTAGTACACAGCACACACTTCAGAAAAATGTAGTTGAGAATAAAGAATTGTGTTATTTATTTATTGCTGAGGGGTATGTGTTAAATGGACAGTGTGTGTCTCATTTGGACTGAATGCCATGGTATGTGACACAGAAGGTAGCGACCTGGGATTGGGAAGGGAACTTAAGAGCCACTGCATTGCTGACTCACTACACTGCTGTCATTTTTCCTCCCAATACCCAGGTGGTAGTGCTGACCAGGGAGACATGTAACTCTCTATTCTTAGCTTTGTGTTTTCATGTAGTGTGCAGTTTGGGACATGCTAACCTTGTTTAATAGCAAAATGTTGTTATAGGTAATGAAAGTGTAAGAAATGGGGCCTCTCATATTGTACAGATGGGTAATTACACACACACACACACACACACACACACACAAAAGGAAGAGAAAAGCAAGCCAAATTGCATGTACTTACAGGGGGACCTAGACAGTCACCAGAGTTGGTCTCATACATAGTGGATGAGTTTCAGTTTGAGCAAAGTAAAGTAATCAGGATGGGACAGAATGAAAGAAAGCCTCAGTATGATTATATACTAGCATGAAACATAAGTTTTGGGATTTCATGTGTGAGAGTGGGCTTGGGAGTTGACATAATGAGAACAGCATAGGAGACAGACTGTCTTCTAGCAGGTATTGGAATAGTTTTCGAGTGTATGAATAAGGAAATATTTAGCTAGTTGTTCATATCCTACTTAAGGCGAAAACTAGAATTTGCTTTACAGATTTGGTCAGTGTGCCCAAAAAATGCACAAAGACCTAAGCACATACAGGAGAGCAATGGAGATGGTACCAGCATTATGAAAGTTGAGTTACGTGGAAAGGCTAGAAGCCTTAAACTTTGCCCACAATGAAAGAAATGAAGAGTGAGGGGTAACCTGACCCAAACCTCCTAAGTTTTTAAACCAGGCTGACGATGAAGAGAGTGAACAAGTCTTCAAAATATGTAGGATAGGATAACCAGAGAACGAAACATGAAATTAAGGTAGAAACTTGTTACAAAAAATTTGAGGAGGTACTTTTATAGTGGTAGCTGTATAGAATAAAATGACTATGAAGGTATTGTTATTGCAGACAACATAGAGAAATTTAAAAAGTTGTATGATAGAGACAGTTCAAGAGATGGTGCCCCATGAATGTAAAACATCCTCCCCACATATTACAAACAGTTAATTACACCTAGGTATGTATGATGCTCTGTGGTGCAGTGGTTAGCAGCCCGTCAGTCTTGTAAGCCTGAGTTTGAGGTCTGGACAGGCAACTGGCTCACACCTATTTCACCTGTTTATCATTTCCTTCAGGGCCAGTTGATGAATGGGTACCTAATATAAGCTGGGGTATATATATATATATATATATATATATATATATATATATATATATATATATATATATATATATAT
>JAYMFT010397363.1:0-34446 GCA_038088735.1 Panulirus argus
AAGAACATGTCGGCTATTCAACTGAATATCTAAACTTAATTGGTCAGTGATGGTACCAGTCTCTTGACTATTAGAATATAACATTCCGACATGTGACTGTAACTGCATAATCTTTGATGCTTATCCACTCAGGACAACGGAATCTACTCTTGCTTCCATGGTTAAATTCATTGTAATCTTCCAAACGATAACCTACTGTGTTTTTAGTTAAGGAACTGTTCATTAGTATAAACCTGAGAAACCTTACAAAGCTTTGATTCTGTTATAGCAAAATGTATTCTAAATATGCTAAATGTTTAATCCTGCCTCTTTTGAGAAGCTGCAGGTATTGAATTATCTTAATAACGTAATAAAAAAATCTCTACCTGAGTTGCAGTTCCTTGCAAGATGTACTCTTCACTAACATACACGAGTGTTGCTGTACCTGTGATATCATCACTCGTATTAACAGTCACTGCTCTTCCTGGTTCACATTTACACTGTTCTTCAACATTTTATGGAGTAAGCACTGTAGAGTCCAAATCTTTAAAAGAAGTTATTTACCAAACTTCTGCACATATTAAAGTCAGACTTGTACTCACATACCTTCCACACGACCAGGGAGGCACTAACCATCTCATACGAACCAGTTTAAAGCGTTAGCAACATTATCATAAACAGATGGAAATTTCGACCATGTAATTAACACCACTGTAAACGAGAAAAACCCAGATATTATGCTTCATACTTTTAGAGATACAAGAAACCTATGGTTTTTTGGGTGACAGTAAGAAATATCTGAGGTCACAGCTTTTATATACCAGACCAGGATATTAGCCATTCTCTGTACTTTCCCACTAAACGACTTCATTTAAGATATCAACTGAATGTACTATTTGACAGCGATGAATATATATTTGACATCGGTGAATGTATATTTGGCGTTGTTACAGTTTCTAATACCATCATATCAAGGAATTTTCCTCACCCTCCAAGTCATATTCTCCTTCAAAGGAAAATTATGCTCCAGGAAAAATAAGGAAGATGATTATGGGGTTATTCACTTCCAATCCTCAATATAACAAAAAATTCTTAAGACTCAGAATTTTCTGCTCTTCAATAACATCTTAAATGATCGTATCTCTTCTCTTAATCCCATTTAGTGTATAAACACACCAGCAGTTAAAAAATGATAGAGATAAAGTGTATTCATGTGTGATAACAGCATCCCTGACCTGATTACGAAAGACCCGCAGTCTGCCTTTAGGCCCGTAGTCCGGCACCATAACAAACATGGCATCAGCTGGTCTGAATCTTTTCCGTAGTAAATCTCTAGACTCTGTAAAATCTTGCCAAGCACTGTTATTGTCCAATGGGTATCCATGTCATGTAAGTATCTTGCCATGAGCCTTATTGTTGAATTTAATCGTATAATATTTGTGTATTGAGAAACGATACGAACTGACAAGTCTCCCCCAAAGTCTCTATAAATTTAGCTACATAGATAATTCACTGACATGACATGAAATGACAGACGTTAATTATAAACTTAACCAGTTGTACTGTTTCATGTGATAATCAGGCTTAAGGTGATTTACCAATAAACCTCACAGCAAGGCTGGCTTTGGATATTGATTATTTTGTTTGATTGGTATTATGGTATTGACAGTGAAAGAAGAGAAGGATGTGGTTTTAGTTTAGGGGCACCTTTAGTGATTACAAAGATATGTAATGCATCAGAAAGAAGACACTCACTTTATATGTCATCTGTTCCACTATTTTGGAATCATTGTTTTCAACACAAAAAAAAGAAATTAAGAGGATGAGATATTCCATAGTCATTTTTATGAATTCTGACTGCATCTATTGGGGTATGTTTCATAGAATTATGAAAATTAGGCATTCCTAGACCTCACATACAAATTATTTTGTTTTGTAATAGCATCATGGAGTTTGTAAATTAATTTACAAGCAGAATAAAGCCTTGTAGGCTTTGAAGAAGTGGCAGGAAAATGTTTGTCTTCAGCTGTCTATATCTTTTGCATGATTTGATAATTCAGTTAGGGCCCGGCCTCAAATATGACTTTTGGCCACAGTTAGAGCCTATGACATAAGAAAAGAATTAAAAATTATGGAAGGCTTCTTTGGTCTTAAACTAAGCATATGCTTAAGACTAGATCATTCTATTTTCACCAATAGAAATTAAAGCAAACTTAAAGGCAAGCATTTTACTCAAACAAGGCAAAGGATGTTTTCTTTAACAGGACTGTTGTCGTATAGAATGATTTACCAATAAAAGTAGTTGAAAACAGCACTATAGACCTGTGAAAATAAAGACAAATATCTCATTTTAAGCCTAAAAAAGGTGTTATATTTTCCTTTAAGGGTAAAAAGTTTTTTGTGTTTCTGTACAAGTTATCTCTTTGCATTACTACTCTCTAAGCTGTATGTTTTGATCTCTTTTTCTTTGATAGACAACCTAAAAAGGACCCTGTGTTCTGATTCTTTTTGCATTAATTTGTATTCCTTGTATTCATCAGCAATGAAGGCCTAAAAAGAAAAAACATTTAAGAATTTTGCTGAATCAGAGTATATAGGTAGATATAAACAGAAACAGAAAAGGCCAATCTTAAACAAAAGAAATTAGCTAAACTAAATTTGTACTTGTTCTCATTCATGATCGATTAAAAGGATTTCTTATTTGAATATTTTGGCATTTAGGTATTAACCTGTAAGATACTTCTTCTTATAACTAAGGGTTGCTAGCATAAGATTAACAACAGTAATTCTTTCAGGTTCTTGCTTCATCCAGGGTGGCCATCACGAGGCAGGCCAGTAGTCTGCCAAAGGAGAAGCAGAAGAAGGTGGCCGAAGGCCCTTCACTTGGTGACTTTATTTCAGGAGAGGCGTGTATTTTGTTGTTTTGTACATAGCCTTAATAGTTTAATGGTATTACTATGCTCAGAGTAGAATTACCCACAAAAGATCTATAAGTTTTTAAGTTAGAGGTGTGTGTCTGATTGCTTTAGAAATGTGAGGACAGAGAATACACTAACATGGGTAACACAGTTGTAATTATGTTACCATGGACAGTGGTGTGAAACTACTAGGACAGTAGTTCCTCCTGACATAGGAGGAAGAGAAAGGTCAGACAAGAATTTCATGGAGCCTTTGTGTAAGGGCTGAGGGGTCATCTTTATCATTTACAGCAACTACAGAAGGACTTATTTATCACCAGGAATCACATGGTATTGCTGTAGAGGACGAGGCATTTTTAGGTTCCATAGTTCTTTTCCTCGAGGAAAGAGGCATTGCCGAGATTCCATTGTGCTTCTGAAGAGGAGATAGGTGTTGCCATTTCCCATGGTGCTTCTACAGGAAAGATGACAAGCTGCCAGGGGCCTGTGCGAAAGAAGGCAGCAGAAGGGTCAAGGGATAAAATAAAGAGGGCAAATGAGAATTACGGTGAGATAGTATTGGCAAATTTAAAGAAGAAAAAGAATATGTTTTGGAAGAAGCCAATTGTGTTAGGAGAAAACATTAATGTATGTTGAATAGTGCATGAGTTATGTATAGAGAGACTGGTGAATTCAATGAATGAATGAGAGAAGTCGGTACTATTCACACATCTTTTCAATGCAAGATGGTCCCTTCAGGTCACGAAGGATATGACTTGGTCAGATTACACTGGAAAGCTGAAGCGAGAAGCAGGAGAAACTGAACGCTTAAGACTTCCACCATGGCTGAAACGAGAAATTCCAATGGGAAAGAATTATAGTAAGGTAAGGAACATTATTACAGAAGATGCAGTTATCGCTACTTTGTTGCGAGAATGATTTCAGCAGAATGATTTGTAATCTGAATGAATAACAGCTTTGCAAAGAAAGCAGAGCATATATGATGATAAAGAAGATTTAATATGTGGGTTGCAGTGACAAGTATTTGCATAATGTTTTTTATTGTTGAAGCCACTTGATTTATGTTAACCTTTGATATTGCTTATTGGCATTATGATGTATATTAAAATATGATTACGAACAAGAAAAGTGTATGTGAAATGTGAATCAAGTAGATAGAACAATAGGGGGACTTCATTACATAACTGCAAAGAATATGACATCACAGTTGAGTAATGCATGTAAAATTTTCTTAAATTTATTTCAAAACTTGAGTAAATACAAGGGAGTTATATTACCAGTACTACCCACCAGGATATTAGAAGGATTAGTGATAGCTATGTACTGAACCAGCTCTTCAGTTATTGCCAAATTGCACCCCTCTAACCCAGGTAGCTGTCTTTTCTTTCTGCCTCACTCACACGTGGACTGCTGGCATTCTGTCCACAGACATACAGTCTCTCCTTGTCACACATAACACTTGACAACACCTGACTCACACAACTCTAGATTTTCCTGCAGTGATTGCTATGCACTAGCCCTGCCTTTAGCAAAATGGTAGGAGCAATAGATAGAAGTAGCAGGTAGGGATACTAAGTAGAAACATTAGTAGAAGTAGTAGGCAGGAATATTTGGCAGGATTTTTAGGTTTGGACATTAGGCAGAAACATTTGGTAGACACTTAAAGTAGAAATAGTCAGTAGGAACATCAGGTAGGAGCCATCTGGAAACAATGCATCAGAGTTACCCTTTGTCAGTGGCCTGTTAAGGGTAAAGCACGAAGGCTAAGGAGCAGCACTGGAGTTTCACCTGTTATGGAGACTCCTCTTTTGCTGTGGCCACTCCTGTGAAGGAGTTCCCAGAGGGAACAGTCAACAGAGATATAGGTAGATAGATAGAAAGTAAATACTATGCAGTACTACGAGATATGAAAAGTACAAGTAAATGAAAAATAGGTATGTGTGTATGTATATTCTCATGTGTTATGTATTTGTGTGTATACATTTTCTACTCTGCTGTTATAGAATAAGAAGCAATCAATAAGGTGACTGATTTTTAGTTGTATAGATGAAGCTATTCACTGTTTTAATGTCTTTTGAGGCTTAAAGGAATATATTGTAATTCAGAACTGCCTCAATGTTGTATTTTAATTATTCTTTACTTTAATTGCACTTCACCGTGGAAATCTTGGTTTAGTTGAAGGCTGACCTCCGTGGGCTTAACCTCCACACAGTCTGTGAAGAGGCTCGATGTCCAAATATTGGTGAATGCTGGGGTGGTAATGAAGACAGTGTCTCAACTGCAACTATAATGGTTAGTGGAGGACATATGAAGTGTTATTACTTTTTTTTTTCTCTTTTGTTATCTTTCTCTTTCACACTGGAAATTGAACATTTGTAGAAATTATGTCTTATCTTTTTTAATGTAACTATAGCAGGAGTGCTTCTTTTTCATCTGTACCTATTGAATTATTTAGATATGTACAACTAAGGCTACTTTTTATTTGTTTTGATTCTGTGTTACTAAGGTGGGAGAGGCAGTTAGATATTAAAATGTATTCTGCTGCTACACTTCTAGATGTCATAAAAGTGTGTTGTATTTTACAGTTGATGGGAGACACTTGCACTCGAGGTTGTAGGTTCTGTTCTGTGAAGACTGCTCGCAAGCCTCCACCTTTAGACCCTAAGGAACCTTTCAATACTGCTACAGCAATTGCCAAGTGGGGTCTCAACTACGTTGTTTTAACCTCTGTAGATCGAGATGGTAAAGGGATATTTTTTGTATTGTGTCTCAGTATATTTTTTTCATTTATGTATATGGATATAGCATTATCTGTTAGGTAGCATGATATGACATACTCTTTGTTGCTGTAAAACCAGTGATGCCTTTTGATGAGTACTTTTGCATAATGTGGCTGTTGTGTTATGAATTAGTTACAAAAAACTACAATGTGGCTGTTGTGTTATGAATTAGTTACAAAAAACTACAATGTTTACCTAAAACTACTGTTTATTGATGATTCATGCTTTTTTTGAGAATGCTAAATTGATCCCCTTTCCTTTAAACTCATTAGAATAAGTTGGCCCTCATATGAACCTTGCTGTATTGTTATTTAAGTGCATGTTTGACTGTCTTTTTTGTTTACAGTGTCCATGCAGCATTGATCTGATAGCAGTTGTAAGAGCTTTGCAGTTCTCAATATTCTTCACTGGAGTATTTTATGATATGAGTTTTAGAGGAATTTATGAGTTCAGATGTGTTACTTCAAAAGCACCCATGAAATTAATTGAAAATTGTGCGAATTAACAACCCTAAGAAAATTTTACATTTAGCTATGTAGAAGAAATGGTGCATCTTGAAATATAAAATAAAGAATAGATAGAATTTGAAAATCATAACAAATTGGACAGTGAATTAGTTTAGCTTTCAAGTACCATGTGATATTTATGTGGTATGTAGAATTTAAAGTGCACAGTAATCTGAAAGTGCTTTAAGCACCTCCCTCCTCACATAACATGAAAAAGACCATGATCTTATTTCCACACAATAGAGATTATTAAATTCTCATTTATTTTCCTTATTGAAGGAGAAAATCAAAATCATTAATTCACACTTCTGGTTGATTCACTGAAAGATAATCCCAAATTAGTGTATACTAATTAGATTTTGACTTGCTGACTATTGAACTTATATATTTATGTACATACATTTACGTATGGTCATACATAGATATCAAGTCCCACTATTTGCAGGTGATTGATTGATTAAATAGGAATGATTATTAAGATTATGAATTATTACTGTACTAGACTTGATTTGCTCCAGACATTCTACGTGTTAAGTAAAATAGCGGTAAGCAGGGACTATTTTTCCATAAGAATAAATATAGAGGTTTAGTTTGATTCCCCATGTCTTTCCTGTACACAGATATTCCAGATGGAGGTTCTTCCCACTTTGCAGAAACTGTGAAGGAGTTGAAAAGGCAGTAAGTGGTTTTTCATTTTGTACCAAACAAATGTTTCACTTCATTCATAAATTTATTTTCGGTTCCAAATACTTACCTAAGTTTCCTGTACTTCATGTATCTTGCATAGACATTGCTTTGGACTATAAATTATAAAGTGAATTCCAGAAATGATAAGACAGTGGCCCCAAAAGCCAACACAAATGGCTTGTTACTAATAGCCCTTCACTGACCATGTTAATAAACATCTACAGTGTTACATAGTCCCACCAAAAAATGGCACTTCAGCTTGATATGCTTGTCATGTATTTGAAATATGGATTTCAGAAAAGATGCAGTACCCTTAGCTTGACAATCAGGCTTGGAAAATCAGTCATGATTGAGAGGCTTCTTTAAGTTTCACTTGGTTTGAGCTCAGGATATACATTGTGCCACTTACAATGATGATTGATTTGCTGTAGACATGTAGGCTAATTTTGTTTCCAGGAAGGCAAAGCATCTTGCAGTGGGGCTTTGTAATGATGGGATTGAGCAATAGGGTAAATTTTTGCTTATCACTGTTATTAAGTCCATGTGGTGTTTTAGGTTCCAATATACTATCTGTTGGTATTTCTGTGTAATCTATAGTCCAAAATTATGGTTGAGAAAAACATAAAAAAGTCTTAGATCAAAATTGATTTCTCCAGTAAGGCTGTATTTGGATACATGCACATAAAGTAAAACACATTAAACGTTCTAACATGTTTTGATATTATTTGCCTTGAGATAGCTGTTGCTTCATGTAGTATTTTCATTTACATTTTTGTAATTTAGTGTGTATTAATATATGACATTACTAGGAACTCTTCAATATTGGTGGAGTGTCTTGTACCAGACTTCAGAGGTGACAAAAGCAGCGTAGCAATTATTGCCACATCTGGTCTAGACGTATTTGCTCATAACATCGAAACTGTTGAAGCTTTGACACCTCGTGTACGTGATCCTAGAGCAAAATACAGGTAAGTGTATTTATGCATTGTAGTTTATTTTATTTTCTAGGTTGGCAGTACATTATCTCTTTACTATCTGTTTTTGTATTATTGTACTTGATCTGCATCTGTTACTGGGTGCTTATTGCTTATGCACTGCAAAAGTGTATTCAGGCGAAGTTATCGAGAACTTGGAGCAAATGTTGGCAGTTAGAATGAGGATCATAATCAATGTAACATGCCGGTGTAATGTATTTTTACATAAATCAACAGTTTTAAGCTGTATTTCTTATTTGAATACTTATATTAATTATGTTCCTTTATTTTACCCCATAATTCTTGGCATTTTATTTTTGTGGTAAAATAGGATTCACTATCCACTTATTCTGCTAGATTATATTATCCAGGAGCACATCTCCAGCAGGAAGCGGTGACCAGGTATTTGATGTATTTAAACCAAAGCCTACCATCCACAGCCAAGCCCCACAGATTATTCGATGACATGTCTTCACGTCTTCAAATCCCCATGGTTCCGCCCATAATTATGCATTGCCTTTAATATATCAAATCAATCCAGTTCACTCTGACTAAATCACTCACATAGATTCCTGCAGCTTGTTTCTTGCTCGAAAATATTTGTATTAAGGGCTTCTCTTGCTGTGCCCCAACCTCATTACTCAACATTTACTTGGGTAAAATTTCATCAACCATTTAGTTATCTGGCACAACCAATTAACATAACACATGTGACTTCAGGCAGTCTTTAGAAGTTTTGGAGCATGCCAAGTTGGTGAAATCAGACTTAGTGACGAAATCATCTATTATGCTGGGTCTGGGAGAGACAGACGATGAAGTTTTGCAGACTATGAAAGGTAGGTAAAAGAAATTATTTCTTGGGATGTTAAAGTTAAATCTTAAGATAGATGCTATGATTAATTACTTGAGATATGTTTAAATTAAGCTTGTGTTTCTCTATTATGCTTGTGTTTCTCTATTATGTAAAAAAAGCTGGTGTGTTTCTATCAAGAAACCATCATAGTTTAATGTAGATTCCTCTTTGGATATTATTTCTCCCCCTTTCTGATGCCATGATGTTGTTGATCTCTCCCTCTTTTATTGCTATTATTTAGGCCATTATTCTCATAAGCTGTTTGCATGTATTCCCACCTCCAAGGTCTATGCAATGCACACAACTGGTTGCTGCTTCTCACAGTTTTTGTGTAGAGACTGGCCACTCAAAAATTAATTGATATACCTCCTTCCCTTGAACATTCTTATTTCCATGGGCAACTGTGGTTAAATAATCAACTAACTGCACTGTTAAAGTTTTATAGACAAATATTATAATTGATTATTCCCTTTATTCTGCAGACTTACGTAACATTGGGGTGGACTGTGTTACTCTTGGGCAGTATATGCAGCCAACCAAGCGACATCTTCGTGTTGCAGAGTATGTCACACCTGAGAAATACCAATACTGGGAGGGAATTGGAAAGAGCTTAGGATTTCTTTATACTGCCAGTGGACCATTAGTACGATCGTCTTACAGAGCTGGCGAATTCTTCTTAAAGAATCTTCTTATGGAAAGAAAGCAAAATAAAGACCATTAGGTACATATTGATTGATTCTAGTTGCCTTGTAAAATTGAATTTCATTGGGTTGATACATCATATTTTTAATTGTTGTAGGTACTGACATCTCAAAAATCTATATATGTATTATGTTTTTCTGACCATTTATGTCTGTTTAATGGCGGTATAAATTTAGACATCAGGTAGTGCTGTGTATGTTTACTTATTATTAAACTATGTTGAACTTAAGGCTGATGTTGATTACTTCATTGTACCTTTAATAATCTTTTCAGAGCATTTAATTCTTTAAATGTGAAGTAAGATTGAATATTGAAAACTTCATGAAAATCATCTTATTGCCTCTGAAGTAATTGTTATTGATAGCATGCTCCTTTTACTTGCCTGGAATATACCAGTTGCCTGCAAGGTCACATACTGTTTGGGAATAATTTCTAATGTAATGTCACATTGTCATCACAAATTTGCAAGAAGGTAGCACTACCTTTCATATCCAGCAAGTGAATGCAATCAATTTTCAAACATCTAAGTGTGTTGGCATCTTTCATCTGAATTTATTGGCTTTCTATCACTCGTTGATGAGTAATTATAATAGTTATTTGAGTCTTATGTCACCAATTTTAGGATAATATTTGAGATATAGAATGGAAGAGTAGAGGTGGGAAGAATGGAGGAAGAATGCTTGCAATGTGTAGCGGCTGTATTGTAACTAGTAAGGTTAGGAGGCGCTGCTACTTTGGTAAGCTTGAAATTGGGAAAAGATTTGAATTTCACTGCCTCAAGGGAATACTCTAGTTTTCTAGCATATCCAAGTCCCCCTTGTTGTGGTAAATTCGTTATTTCACCCTAAGGGGTGGAACTGAAGGGGGAGGCATTGCCCAACCCCATGAGGGCAATAGTAGAAGTAGTTTTCTCTTTAAAAATACAGACAAAACTTGATGTGTGCTAGGGATTTTAGTTCTTTGCATTATTTGGGAGCCCTGCTGCCTCTGGGAAACTACACTGCAGTTGCCCTCGGCCAGTGGCCTGTCAAAGGTGAGGTACAAAAGGCTAAAAAGCGGTATTGGAGTCTACCAGCTATGCCAAGGGGTAAAAGGGATGAGCAATTGAGGGTGATGGCACTGAATTAAAAAGGGATGACTGTTGAGAGTAAAAGGAGGAAGCTTATGATGAAATTTAAAAGTTATAATTTGGATGTCCTGAGGATTGGGCAAACCCAAATCCTTGGGCAGGGTGTATGGAGTGAAAATGGAAATAACGATTGCAAGTCGTGGGAGGGTATTGTACGAGTAGTGGTATGGACAGGATTTAATTAAATTTATCACTGTCTTGCATAAAGAAGTTGCAGCCGTGGATCTCATAAAAAAAAATGCATGTGGTCTCAAAAAACTTCAATGTAGCGGTCTCCATTCACTGTGATGTTCTTGGAAAGCACACATGAAATCCTCCATGCCCAAACTTTCCGCTGAAGCAACCCCAAATCATGACTGAGTCTGGGTGTTAAAGTCATTTGCACATAATGAGAGTCAAGGGGATTCATGCAAAAGAGACATCTCAACTTGCCACATCTCACTGCTCCATAAGACCCTTCTCCAGTCCTCAACAGTGAAATGTTTGTGGTTCCTTGCAAATCAGAGACGAGCATCATGCATCTTGCGAGTCAGTAGGGGTTTTCTGGTCGGGGAACGAAAGGGTAGGTTCAGGTGTTTCTCACAGCCTCCTGAACGGTGCATTCTGCAACACTTCCAAGAAAAGTGGGATAGGCTTGCTTCAATTGTCTTGCTGTGATGCATGGATTCATCAATACCTGCTTCTTGATAAGCTTGTCAGTAGGTGCTGAAGTCCTTCTGGGACACCATGGTACAGATTTACGAGGTGGAACTTCACCTTGTGGGATAATCTTGGCTTTTGCAATGAGACTGTATATGGCTAACTTGTTCACCCCCATATGCTGACAAATCTTCTTCAACAACATTTTTGCCTTCCTCAGGGCAAGATTCCAAGCCTCTTCTTGCTGGGTGAGTTTCTTGTGCCCCATTCTAAGGTGTGGGTGGGCAGCAGTGGGACAAAAAGTGAATGAAACAAAAGAAAGGGTCTTTGTTAATCCAGCAGCTCATAGGATGCGTCCTCTCTTTAGCTTTTTCCATGAGGCACTGATGCACTCCTCAGTACATGGTGATAGGTTCACCAAGGAAAGCTGCCAAGTACTAATTAAGCGAGATCTGAGCATTCAGTAGGCTGACAGAGGCGGAAATTCTGAGGACACCCAACCACATAACAAAAGGCCCCATATTCCTCAGACTTTCTGCGGGTACTTTATATCTTGTACAGTATATTTTTATTTATAATTATCATGGGATCAATACATGTGAAAGAGTCTTGGTGTTACCCCTGACCTTTCTAAAGGCTCCAGTAGCCCAAGGCAGTGTTACAGAGCAGGGAAATGTAGCTCCTTTGGAGTGAGAATTTCGCTGAAGGGAATGTACTCCTAGTGATACAGCCTTGCCAAAGGTGACTTATCACTCATAGTGTAAACTTAAGCAGACAGTCCAGTAACACTGGTTTCCTATTGAGTGTTGTATGTGATACCTAGTATGACTGGAATTTTGTTGAGGAGGAGGAGGTTAACAGTTCAGGGTTATGGGAGGATGGAGAATAGATTTGTGGCTGTCAGGGGTTAGGACTGTGATGGTGGAGTCTTGAGGGGGTGAAGACATTCTGCTTTGAGTGAGCTAATTCTACAATTTTGTGAGGAAGTGCTGCAAGTTTACTGTTCCTTGTGGAGTGTCACAGTGCTGTAATGTAATTGTAAGGTCAACTGCACTACATACAAAAGGGCTTTCACAATGTGATTTGTGAAGGGAGATAATTTGCTCTGACTCATTAAAATGGAGAACATTTGTATGGGAGGAATTCAACCTCTTCCTATGGTGAACATTGAAATCCCCGAAGTAGAGGATCTCAGCTAGCGGATAAAAGGATGTCACAGTCTCATGGCAGGGGTTTATATAATCGAAGAGAGAGATGAAATTTGTAAAACTAGGAGAGAAACAGGCAAAGCAGAGGAAAAGTGAGGTAGTTGGGGGACAGACCGTGAGCAACATAACATCAAGGTAGTAATTGGTAGGCAGCCAATGACCAGGGAGGTATATTACCAGTACTATCTGCCTGGATATCAAGTTGCACTCCTCTGACCCAGATAGCTGTCTTTTCTTTCTGCCTCACTAAGATGTGGACTACTGGCATTCTGCCACAATCATACAATCTCTCCTTATCATATGTAACATTTAACAAAACTTCATGCAGCTCATTGTTCGTAACTCTAGATTTTCCTGTGGTGAGCACTATGCAATAGCCCTGCCTTTTGGCAAAATGGTAGAGCAGTAGATAGAAGAAGTAGGTAGGAACATTTAGGCATGATTATTTGGTAAAAACATTAGGTAGGAGCATTAGACAGTAGTAGTCATTAGGAACATTAGATAGGAGCCTCTGCAAATATTGCACCAGACTTGCCCTCTGCCAGTGGCCTGTTAAGGGTGAGACACTAAAGGCAAAGAAGCGACATTGGAGTTCTTTAGTTATGGAGACTCTGTTGCCATGGCCACCTCTTTGAGGGAGTTCCAATTGGAACAAGCGTCAGAGATATGGATAGACAGATAGACAGATGAAGGAAGATCATCTAAGAAAAGACTAAAGAGGCTTGTAAAACAACCACTCCTTGATTTTCCAGGAGGAGCCTTTGTGAATGATTGGTTTGGAAGCCAGCAATGAAGTTGGTAGTTATTTTTGTGGAAGGTGGTGTTAGGATGTATCAGAGGACAGTGTTGAATACATTATTGATGTCTGTTGCCACAAGTATTATGCAAGAGGGTGGTTGTGGCTTTTCTGAAGCCATTGAGGACATGTGTTAGGTGCTCTGTGTGCAATGTAGTAGTGGAGCTTGATATCACAGAAAGAAATCACTTCTAGATGAATCATTTTACCTAAATTGGTTCATTATATTGGTTTAAGCATATTTACGTAAATTAGATGTGCATTAAACATGACAGCCAGAGGCTGAGTGTGAGCAAATGTGGCCTTTTTGTCTGTCTCCTGGAGCTACCTCACTTCCACAGGGGGTGGCGATGCTATTTCCTGTGGGGTGGGGTAGCATCAGGAATGGATGTACATGTGTATATGCATGTGTATATATATATATATATGTATGTATATATGTATATGTTGATATGTATATGTATGTATTGGGCATATATGTGCATGTATGTATATATGTGTGTATGTGTGAATGGATCTTTCTTCGTCTGTTTCCTGGTGCTACCTCACTAACGTGGGAAACAGCGATCAAGTATAATAAATATAAATAAATAAATAGGTTTGTACAGTCAGGTTAGAAAATATTCTTTCATGGTGTATTTTCCTAATCTGTCTGTACAAACATCTAACTTTGGAGTACCTTCAATACAACCCAATGATTTCTTATGTTGCTGCTTTCTGAGAGGGGTATTGGTTTTGTACCGATCGAGTCCCTGATCAGGCAACTTTGGGGGACATGTATTCAGATGGTGTCCATTGTTTCCCACTGTTCAGACTGTGATAAATTTTTTTTCAGGCAAACCAAAATTTTATGAAACCCAAGAGGCAAGTGTTGAAACCAAGAGAATGTAACAGAGTGAAATCTCTCGTTTCTCACATCTGGCCTTGAACTTTTGAACAGAAAATGATGCAGTACTTGTTACTGCTAAAGATTTTAAAAGTACATTACTGTATTTATGAAAGCAATATATGGGTAACTGAAATATTATATGGTAATGGTATTCAAATTTATATATAAAAATGAAAAGTACAAAAGTGAAAAATAAGTGAAAAGTATCTTTTACTGGATAAAAAAGGTAGCATAAGATTATAAAAAATTTCTGTCAACTTATAGTCATTTACTTATATAGCTGTTAAGTGTACCTGTGATGAGTCCAGCACAACTTTTAGCACTAGGAAATAACTTATTCTTTATGTAAAAAAATATAATACATTTTATTTCCAGATGGCTCTCACTTACATAAATATGGCTAAGACAATTCTCATAGTGGTACAAATTAAGACATCTTTATTTCATTTTCGTACCTTTTATAGAACAATTATAACTAATTGGTTTACAAAAGTGTAAATTAGTATTTGGCTTAGCATCATATAAAAGTATAACCTAAAATTAAAAACTGATACAAAGAAGACAAACTTACCTTGTAACGTTTAGATGAACAGTAATAAGAAAAAATATTTATAAACTTGGCCCTTGCAGCCTTCAGCTTAATTTTATTTTTTCTTATGATTTGCTAGTCATCCTTCTTGATGCTAATTTGTTAAAATATATATTAATGAAACTACAAATAGTTTAGGAATTTGTATTCAACTCAATAAAACGAGCATTTGTATCTATTGACTTGAATTCTCAACTTTTAATATCCTCTTCAATATTTAGTGTCAAGGAATTCCATTAATATTGAAATCCTTTTCAAAAGTATGAATTGCCAATGGTACATGTACCTGACATTAGCTTCAATGTTATTTTCTTTTTTTCATACCTGTTCACTATTTCCTGTGTTAGCAAGGTAGTGCCAGGAACAAATGAAGAAAAAGCCTCATTTTTCAGGTCCATTCTCTGTCATGTAAAATGTAACAGAACTACAGCCCCGGATCCACAACCAGGTCTCACTGACCTGTCTGTGGTTTCCATCCTGCTGCTTCATATGCCCTGGTTCAGTCTCCTGACAGCATGTTGCCCCCAATATACCATACTGCTCCAATTAATTCTATCCCATGCACACCTTTTACCCTCTTACATGCTCAAACCATGAGCACTCCTCAAAATCTTATTCACTTCATCCTTCTATCTCCAATTAGGTTTCACCTTTCTCCTTGTCCTCTCCACTTCTGAGACATATATCCTTTTTGACATTCTCTCCTCACTCATTCTCTTCATGTCCAAACCATTTCAGCAAACTCTCTTCAGCTCTCAACCAAAGTCTTCTTCTTATCATTACTTACTCAATCAACCATCCCCATCCCACATATTGTCTTCAAACATTTCATTTCCAATACATTCAACCACTTCCATATATTCTTATATGAATGCCTTGCATTCTTACAATGGTTGAGACTGCTATACTTTCAAACATACCCATTTTTGCCCTCCCAGATAATCTCTCTTTCCACACATTCCTCAGTGCTTTCATAATCTTTCTCTCACTCACTCACTCTATGACTCACCTCAACTTCCATGGTTCCATTCATCACCATGTCTAGTCCCAAGTGTCTAAAACACTTCACTTCCTTCAAATTTTCTCCATTCACATTCACATCCCAACTAATCTGTGTCTTTGTATTGCTAAACCTAATAACCATGCTTTTATGCACATTAATCTCAAATTTCTCCCTTCATACACTTTCCCAAACTTAGGAACCAATTTCTGCAGTTTCTCACTCAAATCTGCCACCAGAACCATTTCATCAGCAAGCAACGAATGACTCACTTCCTGGGCCTCCCCATCCCCATATGATTGCATACCTGCCCCACTCTTCAAGAGCCCTGCATTTACCACCCTCACCACTCCATCCTCAACTAAATTATGGTGATGTCAGAGAACACCTACATCTCCACACTCAAAAATCAGGCAGGGTTGGCTAGGTCTTTTACTTTACGGTGTGGGCAGAGCCAAACACTTGTCACATCAAGAACTCCGATTAGCAAAGCCTTTTTGGCTGCCAGGTTCTACAAAATGAAAGCAGGAAACAGCAGAAAGATATTCATTTCTTCTTATATGTTACCCTGTTTCACATTTCATCTTTAAACTTGTTTTAATCTAAAAGCAGGTATCATGAACAGATTTTCAAACATGTCCACTGACAAATTACACAAGTAATGTGCATGCTAAAGCTGTGAAATACAATAGTGCTTAGTTTATGTATTTCATATAAATCAAAATTACATGTTAAAACAGTGTGATATTACTTCTCTAAAAAAAAAAATAATAATTTAACTTGCCAGTAACCCTTTACACAAGAACACTATATGTGCCATTATTTACACACATTCCAAGTCACTAACAACAAACAAATGCAAAATTTTGATACATCAAAACTGTTAATACTACATTTTTTCATTACCCTTTCCAGAGACCGCAACATCATGCATCTTTTATTTCACTCTTTGATCAGCCCTGTACTTAAATAAATGTCGCATTAGGTTGATGTGCAGGATCAATCAAATTATGATTTACCTCTGATATGGAAGTCACATTCTGCATGATGTTGCTCTGGAAACTTATTGTTCTTTTCAAAGTTTTTCAGAGGTTGTTGATGAGCTCCTTTGTACTCCTTGCTGTAATGGTCTTTGCAATGCAAAGCATAAATCTACTTCTCTAAACCTCTGCAATATATGTTCTTTGCTTCCAGCTACACAATGCTTTTGACAAAATGCATTTGCCAAAAGAAAAAAGACATTTCAAAATGAGTGACAAAGATTATTAACCCTTAAACTTCGACAACCGGAAGACCTGGCCACCACTGTATGTGCAAAGAATACAAGAAAAAACTCTTCAAACAAAATGTATTCTTATTGATTTTGAGATATGCATGCAAAATCAAAATAAAAATTAAATCCTTTATCTACCTTTGTTTAGCCATGAAGTTTAAAAATGCTAAACTTTGCATGAAAAAGATCTTTTAAAACACTTTATTCTTATATGATTAACAACATGCATGCCAAAATATAAAAAATAAAACATGAATGCCTTATATACCTTTGGTTTGCTGTGATTGAGTGCCAAATTATATGAATGATATGCTTGGCGCACAATTCAAAACAGTAGCACGGAAATCTTGTCTCAGGTGATGTATGTCACAATTAATTACGTACTGACATATGATGTATGTCGCAGTTTAAGGGCTAGAACAGTCTACCTTACAGTCAAGGTCAAAAATTCTTTTCATAATTCTAATCCATTACATTAAAACAAAATTTTCCTACTAAGTATGCGAAAGATAGTGAATCTCCATATTTTACAGGGTTTGCCAATTGACCTAAGACAATAATACAAAAAAGTCTATTACACAGGTGACACATGCACATTTCATGATCACAATAATAAACTTGTATTAAATAGATGATTCTTAAAAAACACTGTTATGCAGCACAGACAATAACACTGATCTGCTACCTATGATGTTATCTTACAAATGTCAGACAAACAAAAATATCTATTACATCAAACATAGGAGGAATGAGCAATATATTATCACAATTACAGATTCTCTGTGGTAGCTTCAACTTAGCACCATCAGCATCATCATACAAGAGGGTACCACACATTATTATTCACAGCCACACATTTGTTCCATGGTGTCTTAGGTGACCAGTATTCCATTGTCATGGATGAGGGCTGCTGGAGTGATGTTTCCATCAGGAGGATGGTGGGGTTGTTGCCCAGAGTCTGTATCTGGTTCAGAGTATAGTATTGTAGTAGCAGAAGATGCTGGGGGCACAGTATGTCTTGGTGAGGGTTCACCACCCTCACTCATAGCACTACCAGGTGAAGGCAGTGACACTTTACGTGGAACAAAAGCTGCATGGTCCCGCACACATACTGAAGATGATAAAGATCCTGATCTAGCAGCACGAACTGTTCCTGAGACAATTCCTGCTTCATTATGAGTTGCTATGTGATTGTGCGGAATGTCTGATATAGGCTGGGGTTCAACTAAACCAACCTTATGTCTGTTAGGGTTGTGGACGGTACGAGCATGAGATCCAGCTCGCCCAGCTAATCGCATTGCCGTCAAGGGTTCAAGTTCATGTGTGTCTGATGATGGATGAGTCTGAGGTGCTGGACATGATGTACTTGATGTAGATAGAGTAGATTCACTCATAAATGCCTGCTGATATACAGTTTTATCTACATGTGGCTGAGAGCCTTGTGTGCAACAAGAGCAGCATTGTAACTTTGGGTAAGAGAGTTGTCCACAACCTGACTCAGGGCCGAATATACGCAACAAAGGAAGATAAAAGAGAGTGGCATAAATGTATGAAACAGTAGTGATTACAGTGAGGAAAGTACCAATATGAACATATGCCAAAACTTTTGCTGGCAGCATAGTAATACCTGCTGCCAGGGAGGTAGCTGCAGCCATGAATACTGGACTACCCAAACGAGCAACTGCCCATGATACAGCAGCTTCACGTTCAGCCTCCGGTGATAACCGGTAAGCAACACCATAATGCAGCGTTAGGTCTACTGCTAATCCAATGGCTACACTAACTGTTACACTCTCCAAAACATTGAGATGCCAACCCAATAACACTAGCGCAGCTAAAGTCACTAAAATAACAGCACCTACGCTTAAGACTGCCAGCAGACTTACAACTACATTTAGGGTTGTCAAAACTAGCACAGCTAGGCTGACTCCCACAGCAACTGCTACAGCTATTCCTGTTCCTACAGACAATGACTGCTGTACATCAAAGAAGCTAAGGTATGAGGTGAACCAGCCTCCCTTCATCCCTTTAGGTGCTTCCTTCATCTGATTCCTTACCCATGTATCCACCTGTAAGAAAAAGTAATATAATTTCTACTTATTATAGTTTATGTATATGAAATATAACATCATGAAGAAAACTTCCATGCTATCAAAAGGGTAAGCACAAAATAACAAGCTTTCAGTCAGGACAAAAAATAGTTACATTTACTGGATAGAATTTATGTTTTATGCTCTGAAGAAAATATCTATGTACAGAAAATAATATAAATAAAACTGGAAATTACAATTTCATGTAATTTTTCAAACATCATTCATACAGCAGCCATTCTGGGAAGTACTACCATACTGACTAAGGAGTGTTATTAGAGTGGTGTACAGAACAATCTTAACCTTTTAGTTGTATCATTAGATTTCAAGGTAATTCTCTAAAAGTGCAATTTTGCTACCAAAAAATTAGATTATTTTTAACATCCTTATCACATTTACAAAGTAAGAAAAGTATGAATTCTCCATATCTAGCACATATATTTCTTGGTTTTCTTAGTTTTCATATTAGATGAAAAAAGATCTTGATAATAAGAATGTAAAAAAAATTAACTATAAAAATGATAGATTGTCCAGCTCAATTACTGTGGGGCTAAAACTAATTTAGAAGCATGGTTATATCATAATAAATCACTCCTGGTTATATGAGAGAGATTACCACTACCGATGTAAAGATGGTTTTCACTGATGGTTCTTTAGCTATGTTCACAACACAACTTGGTGGCCTGCTATGAATTTTGGTCACCAAACTGCCCTTCAAAGACTGCTATTTGCCACTGTTTTATCTTTTAATTCTTACTCTTTATTTGTACTTTTATCACCTCTTCTTCCGCCCTTACTTCTAGTTTCCCTTATTTCTACATTTTTTTTTTATTTTCCTCCTTTCTCACTTCAACTTTTTCTAATGTATAGCTGCTAATAACCCTCACTCTTTTCACATATGATATTACCTCTTAATGATATCAAATGCCAAGTGTTTCCCCTAATGTAACAATCATGACAAACTGCATCATGACAATCTGCAAAATTTTGTTGGTCACTGACGCAATGGTATACAAATGGTTGGTATCTAAAGCATTTATGGGATATTCTGTATGTGCTTACTACTGTGAAAATTTGAGAGTATATGTGAGACTGTGGGGAAAAAAAAATGGAACAATGAGGGACATATAACTGTAAATCAAATATTGCAATAAAACACCGACCCGAAAATTAATGTAATGTTCTTACTGTTACTTATGACATGATATTCATCTAAATAGACATACATCTATACATCGGGAAGTTATTTCCTTACCTGCACAAAAAATTCTTGCATATCATCATAAGAGAGGGTCCACAGAGTGTTGCTATCATATTCCACAACAAGGGCTTCAACTTTTCCCGTTTTTCTACCAAATTTGGGACCAGCCACCCCAGGAATGAAGTATTCTCTTGGTGTCTGGTAAAGTGTCTTAATGCCCTTGTGAATGCACTGATCAAACACATCTCGTGAATAGGGGAACTTTGAACTTTCACAACAGGGAGATCTATCAACACCTGTTCCACGATCTATGCATTTTGTATTCATCCATGCTTTAAAGGTTTCAATAAAACAATGTGGAAGCAGAGGACCCATTGTAGACATGTAAAAACTTTGGTTTCGAAGATTGCGGCAAAAATTTAACAGCCATTCCTGAGATTCGGGATGAGCTACATCAAAACTATCATCCATTTCTAATGTTCCTTTTGCAGCAGGATTGAGATAGTCCCCATTATCCACTGGCTTTATTCCCCAAACTATGCGTATCGGTAGCCGATTCACAATGTCGCTTCTCAGGTTCCTCTCAAACCAAAATTTGTATTTGTACTCCAAATCATATTGTTCGAACACATGCTCTCTTGAAAACAGCTGAAACTCTTGTGAGTCTGGAAGTTTCAGACCAGGGAAGTAGAATACAACAGCAGCACTACATCCTGCTAAGGTACCAAATAATAAAACCCACAGGTGGCGGGGTTTCACTATCACCCAGGGAAGCATCTTTTCAAAGAAGACTCTTGCAGATTCAGCACAAAAGTAGCAAAATCTGAGGGGTAGGGCACACACCACTGAACAACGAGGGGGAAGCTGGGAAGCATATACAGGTGCAGGGGGAACACACAGGCAGCAAGTGGAGGCTCCCCACCGTTCAGCCACCACAACGCATGCTGGTACCCAGGTCAGCATAAGGATGAGATTGGCCAGGACCACAGTTCCTGCAAAAATGCTAAAAAGAAAAATAATTATAATGTCACAAAAATAGCTTTGTTACCAAAATGACATTAATTGAACTGTAATCGCAAATCATATTTTATGTTGTTCCTTAGTGCTTTTGTCCAACCTCTTGTTTTTTCCATCACCATTCTCTCTATCTCTCTCTCTCTCTCTTTCTCTCTTAATCTTTCACAATTCCTCCCTTCTACCCCTACTACATTTAGGCAGGATTATTAGGTAGAAGCAGTAGGTAGGAGCATTAGAGAGCAGTAGTCATTAGGAACATTAGATAAGAGCTTCTGCAAACATTGTGCTTGACTTGCCCTCTGCCAGTGGCCTGTTAAGGGTGACGCACTAAAGGCTAAGAAGCAGCACTGGAGTTCTTTAGTTATGCAAACTTTGTTTCCATGGCCACCCCTTTTATGGAGTTCCAATTGGAACAGGCATCAGAGATATAGAAAGACAGATACCAAAATGAAAATGGATGGGCTGATGTACATCTGAAGAAAAAAGTCAACAGGATATGTGTTCTGAGTTTCACTAACAGAGAAAAGATATATCATTATCAGCAATCTTAAGTCTGATCTAAGAAAGGATAAACTGAGTACTCAATTGGGTAAGAGGTTAATCTAAAAAGATTTAGATGATTACTGCTAAAAACTGCCTATCAGTGGCTAGCTGTTGATGAACAGTAATCAAAGCTCTGTTTTACTGCCAAAGTCAACCAAATGATGGTACAAACCTAACACTTACCTTCATTTCCCATCAAAAATAGATATATGTTGAAAAACAGAGAGCAAAGGGATGGCAAGATGGCAAAAACCTTTTGAGCTTGCCCTATTTAGGCTTAGACACAAGTTTCAATAAGATTAAAACCAATTATATGAGTAGCATTGCAAGCTGATAACACTGACACCTCTAAGGAAAAAATATATAAATTCTACAAGTGGGGTGAAGGCCACCTGCTTCTCCTCTATCTAAACCACAAACTCTTGGATAACAGGAGAATCAAACAGGATACGTTATTCCCCAACTATATTTCATTAATGGATACAAAATACTGATGGATAAGAGAGTCATCTGGTAAGACACATGAACTTTACAATCTTAAGACCATGAGAAACACATATTCCAGAAAGATTACATGATCTTGATTCCCATATTTAGTATTATCACAGCACTGAACTGACATAAGCTGAAAACATATGATGCTACCTGCTGTTTGAAATTTACGATCAAAGAGAAGGAAATAGTCTTAATATGTTACAGAAAATGGGGACAAATAATTTCTCTCGTAGGGTCATAAAGTCACGGACCCTAAAACAAATATCTTTTGCACTAGGAAAAGACCTTAACCAATATAGGCAAGATATAATCCTTAAACAGGCCATACATGATCTAACTACTCACAGGAATGTTTTGGGTTAAGAGCAGGTTTTAAAATTGTTAAAAAATCATAAATTAATTCCTAGATTTCAATCCCTTTTTAGTCGCACATAAATTGATTTTTCTTGCTAGGAAATTTATATCACTAATGTATAAGCCAGAGGATAAGAGTGGTAAACAATATTTTTCAAATCATAGTTTCAATGCCTCTGCATATCCCATTTCTAATATTCCGGTCTTTTACTGTTATCCCTTTCACAGCTCTTTGCCTCATGTAACTGCTCTGTGCCTCTTAAGAGGCTTAACAGTTCCTGCCCTCATCTGAATCTGCAATTCATGCATGATCCCATTTTTATCCACAGATGTTACTACCATCTTTAAAAACTAACTGAAAAATATCATGGATTACAATCATCCATAAACTGTCATATAGAATGTAATTGTATCATCATTGCTCGCCAACTATTTTGGTTATCCTTAAAAAAAAATAAAATAAAAAAATAAATAAAAATCACATGCATTAGTACTGTATTTAAATTTCTGTTGAAAATAGTTATTCTTTATTTATTCACATATATGATGTGTGTATATATGATATGTAGATGATAAAACATACTATGTATAAAAAAATAAGCACAATGTAAATGATACATATGAGCTAGTGTAAAATCATGCCAGGAAAAAACATAACGTGTATAATGTGTTTAAGTGCATGTAAAATGAAACTGCACTTGGAAAACACCCATAATCATCATATAATTACATTGATACTGTGAGCCAGGGCCATTCCTAATCAAATCAACCCCCTCCCTTACCACTGGAGAGTAAAGAATACCACTACTTTCTGGGGTACTTTCTTCAGTAACACAAGACATATTCTGTATGGGGAAATAAATAACTATTTTTCTTTCTCTTTTTCACAGTGGGTGAGCATTGTTACAGATGTTTTGCACAGTGTAGGGTTGACACTGATCTATCAGAGAACCATTTTGAGAATGGTAATAATTCTAAAAAATGATGAAAATGAAAAGCACCTTTCATAAACAGTTCTACAAATACTGCAGAAACATCCATATACAAAACTGGAAGGATGAAAAAAGGATCTAACAACTCCAAAATCAATTGTGGGAAACCTGCATAGCCATAAAAACCATAAGATACTATTAAAATAAGTCTTAAGAACAGGGATCTTGTTCATTAAGGCCATCAAAAAGAAAAAAAGAAAGAAAAAATATATATATACACTCAAGCCATCAAACCTATACCTAACTGGGAGGATGAACAGGTGATCTAACAACTCCAAAATCAGTTGCAGGAAACTTCTTTTGTGTAGCCACCAAAGCACACAAAAACCATAAGATGCTACTAAAATAAGTCATATGAACAGTAATCATGTTCACTAAGGCCATCATCAACCATGACCTATCATTAAAATAAATATACCAGTATATACTCAAGCCATCAGATCATTACAGTTACAATGAAAAACATTAGGTAGGATTAAAGATGTAAAATATAATTTGAGACAAACCAATGCCTTTACCATCTCATTTACCATAGGAGTACATGCCAGTGGAATATGAACTAAAAGTTATTAGAAAGATAAAACCTGTTGCTGAGGAAAAAAGAGGAGCCATTTTCTCTCTTACCACAGATGAATTCAATTCTAAATTGCATGACATCTCAGAATTAGTAGACGATGCTGATGAGTGACAACTTCATGTGAATTCTTTGAAAAATGCACAAGCTCTGAATTTAGAGAAGCAATTTTCAGATTTAGATGAAACTTACATGGGCATCCCAAATGAAGAGTACAAAGTGGTAATCTATATTTCTGTTGCCCGTTTCAACTGGAACTTCCTAAAGGGGGTGGCCATGGCAATAGTGCTACTACTTAGACTTTAGTGCCTCATCCTTAACAGGCCACTGGCAGAGGGCAACTCTAGCACAGTGTTTGCAAAGGCTTCTACCTATTGTTATTGCTGATTATTTCCACCTATGATCCTACCTACTACTTCTACTACAGAGTAAGTGGCATGTACAAACTACCCATGTACAATATCTAAAATCTTACAGGAAACACTAAAGCTAGTCTATGGGTATCAGAAGTGGGCAATGGAAGAATGAAGAAAGTCGGCTCATTTCCAGACTTCTACCAATGCAAGTAGGTGATATGGCTTGGGAGGAAGGGGATTAAATTTAGTAGCAGCCCTACCTCTGTAGTTTTCTTTGAATCCTTTTTCATTGGGAAATGTCAGTGAAGTCCTCAGTGATGGAACTTCAGGCATAATAAGCATGTGACACTACCATCACAGTGCTACTAAAAATGACTGCATATCAATGACAGTTACCTCATATCATGTTCTAGAAGTTAATTTTATATGCTAAGAAAATATTGGCACCTATGTAAGCTGAAAAAGTATAACTTTTCTGATAAAAAATACCATAGAAAATTTTCAGCTATGAAATAAGAGTTAAGATATCAAAGTTTCCTGGATGTTTACCAGTAATAGAGAGATCCAAAAACAAGTAGAATGATATATAGAAAATAATAACATTTCTGGATTCAGCACTCGATGAGACGTGATCTGTGTAGAAGTGAAAGAAGTGTTTCAGAAGGATTCTGCATGCAGTTCCTTAATTTTGGGAAATACATTACAGCATATAAACAAACATCCTTTACCGATTTTGATTTACTTTGCTATATTTTTCTTGAAAGCTTGCCTAAACTAAGGTACAGCTGTGATATGAGACACTCTGAGCCAAATTGATGAGTCAACCTACCACCCGTTGTTGAGACTGAAGTTCCAAAATGTCCATCACACGCTTCTCTAACCAGCCTGATAGTAAGGGAATGAATATTAACCAATATGTAAGGGTGAGTATCCAACTAGGTGGTTAAAGTAGTGCGAAGTGTACATTCTGGTACTTAATTCTCGACATCAGGTAGTCAGATGATTCGTCACTCTGGCTCCGAGCACCTGATATGTGATGCACAAAATGCAATGTCAATGAGTGTCTATGACCAAGGTCAAAGCTAGATAAAAGGCATTTGTGACTAACTTTACTATTATGAAGAGACCGGGTCCTCTTTGGATATCTCTGGTACCAGTATTTTTCCTTTTCTTTTTTCTTTTTAGAGAGAGAGAGAGAGAAAGGAGATTTAGACTAAAAAGCGTTTCATGAAGATTTTGCATGCAGTACACATGTACCATGTTCTAAATCTGGGAAATTTCTTAGTACATGTTCAGAGGCAGGCATTCTCTACTAACTTTTTTATGGTATTAGTTTATTCAAATATGCATTTTTAGTGCTTACCTGAAACAACGTATGGCTGTGATGTGAGATACACAAGATGCAAAGAAGGCTGCAGCAGTGGTCAATGAAGTGACTATAATTGAGGCCGCAGCATGATGGAGGGCATCTGCAACTAGCTTCACCATAGTTCCAGCATTTTTATCTTGTTTAGCTAATGTCCATACTCGACAATAAACAAATGTATCATCTGCTCCTATTCCTATAAAGTGCCAAATGAAAAAATACAAAAATAATATAACAAACCATAAGACTTAATTGGATTTATATGATGTTCAATGGCAGATACAAGAATGGTAAAGGAGTGCATTTGTACGATAAGTCTGTGAACCGAAGTGTAGAGTTATGTAGTCATAGCTATAATGAGAAAAGTTTGCAAAAAACCTATATGTAGAAATGTATTTAGCTGGTAAGTGGAATTCAATTTAGATTCATTAAATATAGGCATTAATACTGACAACAGCATTCAGTAATCTTAATACAGTAAATCCTTCAATCTGTTGTTCTATGATTATTGTTTAAGTGATGTGGTATTTATTATCCTCTTTAGAGATCTTTTATTTCTGTGAGACTATATCAATTTAACAGTAACATAACTTTATCCATACTATCCCACCTTAACTTCATGCAACTTTATTCTCTTACAATCCTTCCCTTTCAATCTTAAACCCACTTTAGGGAAAAAAAAAAAAAAAAAGCACATGCCCTGAAGACCATTGGTCAGTTTATGCTGTTCTTAGATGACGCAAATTCTGGAAAAAGGCAAAATTACAGAAATTCAAAAAATGGAATATATAACACCAATACAAAAAAGAGGAACAACGCTAATACCTAAGCAATAGAAACCAGTTAGCATGACTTCATTATATGAATTAGAAATTCTTTGAAAGAGTATTAAAAGAACACATATTAGAAAATCTGATCAACAAAAACTAAATAAACAACGGCCAACATGGATAACAATACCAGGAAAAGGTATGCAAACTCAAGGATTAGCCCATTATAATGACAAATATGAAAGTTTGATAAAAAGAAAGAGAATGGATAAAGTTTTCTTGAGTTTGCAAAAGCATCTGCCAACGCAAACCCTAGAATTTTACTAGAGAATGTACTGAAACGTAACACTAAGGGTTTGAGGAAGTTGGATTAAAGTTTTTAACTAACAGAAAATTCAAAGTAGTAACAAATGGAACCATGTCTTATAAAGATGTCCTATCCAGAGTACCAGGAAGAATGGTGTTAGTCTCAGTTCTCTTTGTAATAATGATTTCAGACATCAAGAGAGCAGTAAAAATAGGTTAGTAAAGCACTTTGCAATGACCATAGAGTAAACATTATGATTCTATCAGAAACTGATCAAAGGAAAATGCAAAAGGAATTAGATAGAATATACAAACTAAAAGAGATGAACCTGGTAGAATTTAGAAAATATGAATTTGAGGAAATAAATCATGGAATGAGGAAGAGTACTTCAACAGATATAGCAATAGTAAGTGAGACACTTGTAAGATTAGTGTGTCATCATAAATGAGAAACTAGAATTCAAAGAACATATAGCATATCACTATCAAGCCTACCCAATGAGTGGTATAATTTTGAAAACTTTCACAACAAGAGACAAACAACCACTGATGAAAAAGATGAATTCCTTTGTAAGAAGAAAAATTAAATAATGCTGTGTCATACTGTCACAAACAAAACAAACAAATAAGCAAATTAGAGATAATTCAGAAACAATTCACAAGCAAAATGGAGAGGTTAGGAATTATGAACTACCATGAAAAGCTGACACAACAGTAACTATAATGCCTATAAAGAAGATAAAGATAAATGATCAACAATGTGTGGCAACAAATTAAAGGTATAAAAGAAAATGTATTTAACTTGAAAGTATCTCAACAAGGAAAATGTAGAGTATTATGTCTGCAAGAGTACCATGAAACATACCAAAAACAAGTCAGAAAAAAATTTATGAAAGCCCAGCCAGGAAGCTAGTGACTATTTAGAATACTGACTAGAGAAATAAGAAAACTGCATGGAATAACTACATAGATAATTGCATGATGCATGTGACACCAGAAAGGAATAATGTCATTTAACAATTAAGATATGCTATAAGTGAAATGCACTAGCTCTATCATTTTGGTAAAATCCCATCGTAGGTACGCATCAATCTGGAATTTAAGATTCTCTTGAGCTATCCTAAATATACCTGTTGCCTTAAATATTTCCACCCATATTATTTTCCTTAAATACACCTTTGTTTATTTTTTTCAGCTTTGTTTTTATCTATTATGGTTTATACTTCTCCAAACATCTGTCTATCTATATCAAATATGCTACCTCCCACTTTCCAACAAGATCACCAATGCAGAATCTTCTTTATGCATCCTTGATCCCAGTCAAACTTTTTTATTTCTGCATGCTACCATCCCTCTCACCCACATATTCCCTCACCTTGTCCACCTATTTCTCCATCAGTTTTCATCACTCCCTTCTTCCCTCCAATCAGTTTCTTCACCATCCTTTCAATATCCATCCCATCCATATGTCCATGCCATTTCTAAACACCAACCTTAAATCTTCCAGCCATTCTCTTTCCTATTCTAAACACTCTATCATCTGCATTTCTAAATCTATCCACTTTTTTTACTCCTACCTGAATCTTGGGAAATCCATCAACTCAGTTTTCACCCTACTCTATTTTTCTATAGTTTGATAGTACTCCTATAAATCTGAGCAGGCTCTTCCAATTCCGAACCTGAACATTCTTGTGTTTAATCTTCTTAAAAGTCCTTACCAAGGCCAAAACTAGAATGAAACATAAAACAGGTAAAAAGAGGAAGAAACAGAAGCAATTGAGTGTTTCAGTAGGTGAAAAACTTACATTTCAAAAAGGGTCAGGCTGCATTTATCAAAAAAAAAAAAAAAAAAAAAAAAAAAAAAAAAGGGAAGGGTTCAAAATTGTAGCAGTGTTAAAAAAGAAACAATAATTACAACAGCCCACCCTTTACTTGCCAATGGTTGCAGTAATTATGTGACGCACTGTCTTGCCAAGTACAGAATTGTACGGTCTAGCTAATGGTAGAGGCACAAGCTCTCTGGAACAGAAAATGAGGTAATTTATTCAAATGTATGAGAGAAAACCAGCAGCACAATATTGGGAAAGTGCGTTAAACTTTGAGGGCGGATTGTAAGAGTTGCTAAGTTGCACTGTCTTAGATCTAACTTTGTCAAGAGAATATGCAAAGCCAGAACTGTCCCAGATAAGAGAGCAGTACTTCAAATCAATCCTTTGTGTAAGAAAGTTATTGTACAGAAAAGATTCTTCAGGATCTAAATACAACTTCTAGTCTTTAACAGCAAACTCAGTGCTTGTGTAATGTGGAGTGTCTTAGTTAAGTTAAATGTTAAAGCTATAGTATGTTTATTGTGCTAAATGGTAAAATTATGAAGCCACTAGGAGGGCAACTTTTCCAAAGGATGATCTTATTACAACTAACTGTCAAAAAATACTTGTTGACAGTGATCATACATTTGTCTTCATATGCTTGATATGACTTAGCTAATTCCTGAGGCAGTTGTGGTATCAAGATTGTGAATATTAGTGATTTGGTGAGAGGGATCTACATTCAGTTCCAGAGTCATATGTTGTCTAGATTTAAGATGTACTAAAGTTTAAACTCATTCATTGTCTATTGGAAGTTTCTTACTTCCTTGCATAGTTAAGACTGTAGCTACACAAAACATATGGTATAATATCCTTCCTTCGTGACATAGGAAAACTAAATTTTTCATTATACTGTTAATCAACTCAATGAGATAATAAAAATAAAGGCTTAAAATGGAAGATGCTATATAAATCAGTAAGATTTGATTTTTGAAGCTCCTTACAAGGAAAAAATGAAAATACCAATAATGGTGCTATCTTAACATGTCTATCATTAAAAAATACCTGAAATACTATACGTATAATTGACACTCGAATTACAGGCTAAAATTACATGAAAACAGGTCTTAAGAATCCTAAGACTCATTTCTGAATCAACATAGAGGAAACTGAAAGTATAATTGGGTCTCATCCCTATCTAAGATACACATGACAGCATAACATAAGGATATATACTCTACCTAAGAGGCATTGTGGCCCACCTACCATTTATGATAGCACAATGGTAGCTAACAAGTGACACATAAGCAAACTGTGATTTTCAACTGAAGTGCACCATGAGTAGGTGGACAACAGGTATATAAACAAGAGCAGTCTGTCTAGGTTCAGACAGGGTCTTTAAACCCTTTTTGAATAAGGCAAGATGCAAAAGATTTAATAGCATAATAAGAAATACACTTCCAAAAAAAAACTGATACAGGGGCAAAAATTTTTTGTTCAGTGATAATAATGGATACACTATCAAGAAGGTGTAAGAGATGGAAAAATTCTGACAAAGGTAGATTCTAAAAACAGAGAAATCAAGAGGAAAATGGATGCATAGAATTCTAAAATGTATGCAGAAATTTCTTTACAAACAAGTCAAAGAAAACACAAAAATTCAAAGGTGGATGAATAACTTTCGGGTCATAAACTGGGAAGAATTCCACTGTCAGAGTATGGAGCTGTGTTATAAAATGTTGTGTCATCTATAAAGATTGAGTCAGTACATGGGAGTTGATGGAAGGAGACTGACTGAAGAGGTCAAAGGGGAAATAGACATGGTTTAATAGATTTCAAACCGCTAAGAAAAGCAGAATAGTAATATGGAGAAGATATAGATGGCACAGCAGCCTGGCAGAAGTGAATGGTATAAACAAGCTTGGAATGATTATAGTAAAATAAAGAAGGAAAAGCAGAAGTAAGAGAAAAACCACTGCAAACAAGGTGAATGGAAATTATATACTATCCAATATATCATTCGTTACCCAGTCTTGGCCACATGGCAATATGACTATTTCTGTGACTATTTCTGATATGAGAAGTGGTGGAGGCACTATACCAATATGTGTACCATTTTTTTCATGCATTATCCAATGCAGCATGGATTGGGGATGAAATCCCGTGGTATCCTCTGTTTCATGTCTGACTCAAAGAAGCAGTCTTGTTTAATAATATACAACTCTGAAGTACTTTGTACTTACCTATTGCAATAACAGCTGTCAGAACATTCATATATGGAAAGAAGGTGATCTCATATATGAAGATATACATAAAGTAGGCAATGACAAGGGCACAAACAACAGTGGTGATGGTCACTACAGTGATGAAAAGAGAACCTGTATAACACCACATCAGCAATACCACTATGCCACCACCAATGCCCAGCAGGAATGAGTTTGCTAGAAGTAGTTTATCAAACAGAGTATACTTCAGGCCTGTTGGGAGGAAGACAAAGAAGCAATTATGTACAAATCATAACCAAAATAAATAATGTCATAATATGAACCACCAAAAGGTTTCTAATAATTAGGACTTTCATAAAAATAAAAATAAAACTTTATGAGACAGGCATGTCCCTACCATGGAATCCTAACAAATTAGAATGTGCAGAATGTGGAACACAAACTAACATTTAGGATGTCTGTATTAAAATTTAGACAGATGCACTCTTTGGATCCAACTTTGAACTTATGATCAGAATTAGTAAATTCACAAATTTTGATTAATCTCATATAATCAGTACTGCTAAAAAACTCATTAAACTCATTAGACCAAACATTATCTCTGACTAGGAAGACCAAATATCCTTCATCTGTGTTCTTTCTTTCATTCCTTACAACAGAGTACATTTTATGAAACTGTGGAAACTGTTTGTAGTGGACATATCTTCAGATGGCACAGTTTTAGATAAGACAGCTCTGGCTGCAGCCTCAAGAGAGAAACACCAGAAGCTGAGATCAGAGTTAGGAAGTGTATGTGAAATGAGGGAGCTGAGTGTTAATGTGAACAAATGTAAAATAATGAGGTTCAGAAGGGAAGTGAAACTGGATGGTTTGAGTGTAAGTTTGAATGAGGATGACCTGGAAGAAGCAAAGTGGCAGCAGATGGAACCATAGGGCTGAAGGGAGTCATAGGATGGAATAAAAAACAAAGTTTTTGGGTGCACCAAGGAGCATGTGGAAGAGATATCTGCTTGTAAGATGGATATGTTTTCAGGTATAATAGTCCTAATAGCATTGTAGATATGTGTCTTGGGCCTTGAATACAAAAGAAAGGATGTTGGTGGATTTGTTGGAAATTAAATGACTGAGGATGATATGTGGTGTAAGGCGGACTGATCATGAAAGTAAAGACACTGTCAAAGAGATGTGTGGTAGTAAGCATGGCCTGATCAAGAAGGCCATCAAAAGTATACTGATATGATTTGAACATAAGGACAGGATGAGTGAAGACTGACTGACTACAAGGATATGCTAATGAAAGGTGGAAGAAGCATGGGAGAGGGAGACCCAAAATAATAGAAAGATGGAGTGAAGAAGGCTTTGGGTTGCTGGGGCTTAAGATTTAGGAGGGCAACAGGATTGCACTGGATAAAATAGTATATGGGTTGGGTGAGGGGCCAATGTGCTGTCACCAGGCTGAACCACGGCAAATGAATCAATGGAGGTAAACCATACAGCAGTTTCTGGGGTTGGACTGTAGATGATAGGCTCTGGTTTCAGTGCATTACATATGGCAGATAGAGGTTGGATGTGTAGAAGTAAAGCTTTTGTTAATTTTTGTTGATGCTACCTTGCTAAACTGATTAAAACAATTATCCACAACCTCTTTTCTATGCTAACCCACTGTTGAGTCACTTCAACTGGAGCCACTTAATAGCTCACTTTACATTTCTTTTTATTTTTTGCTTAATGTTACCATCTTCTAGTTTCCTCTACTCCTCTTATATCTTTTCAAGAATCAAAGATTTATCATCATACTCAGATATATGGATGACGGCATTCAACACAATAAAATGTGAGATGAAAAAAGATGGGTCAATCTAATGAGGATACATAATTATTGTTATCTTGCAGGGAAGTAATTACAAGACTTTTCCTAAGAAGAAACTTAAACGTTGGCATAGTTCCCTATTCTACTTACTTGTCACCTAGCACAACTATTTTTACTAAGTGCCTCAAAATTCTCTTTAAGAGTCTCCCTACTTTCATATAAATTCCATTATCCATATTTACTTGAAACTTCCAGTTGGTCATCTCCGTTCTGGGTTTCTTTCCCTGGAAAAACCTTTAAATAACCTTTTTAGTCATATTTCTTCTGTCTTGATGCACTGGAAACCCTTAAATAATAAATAATCTTTTTAGTCATATTTCTAGCACAGCTTACTTTAGGCCTTTCCATGCTAGTGTTCAACTTTCCCATCTGAGGTGATGATTTTGATTTGATACTTGCTACAAGTTTACTGCTGATATTCCAATGTTCTTTAAGTCTAGTATGTCAACATCACATTAATTTCTGCCATTATTTTTCAATCATTGCTCTAGTTTTCACAATAAGCAATGTACAAATAACCTTTCAATATTTTGTATGGAATATGTAATTCCATTGGTTTGTCTATGTTTGGCAAACTGAGTGTATTGAGTGTATGTATGCATGCATGTGTGTAAAGGCATTTGTGTGTGCTTACCAACTTGTACCTATCTATTTGTGGACATGGGGAGGAAGCTTTATTCTCACAGGGCTCCAATTCTTAACTCCTCTCTTGTCTCATAACATCTCTTAAATGTTTTTCTCAGTAATGACTTTTCCTTCACTTAGCTAAGTCCACTCATCCACTACTCTTGCTAAATGTTATGATATGCCCCCCAAGTCAGACAGGTCCACCCCATCTCAAATAATTGTTTCCAGTATACATATCCAATCCAATGAACAATTCAAAAGTTGTAATCCTGTTTCTCCTTGTCTTTGACTGCTAACCTTTCCCTGTAGCTTGGCTCATTTATTTCAAATACAGTTTCTATAACTCTCCTTTAGACCATCACTGAGAGTTCTGACTCTTTAAATTTGAGTGTCAAGTACTTTAATTTTAAGTTTATATTGCATACTTTTTTTTAATAACTCATTTTATATGAGAGCAGTTTCTATATCAACCAATGTACAGTTTACTTATTTCACATACCTCCTGAAATGTTTCCTTAAAACAAACTTAGGTTCTATGTAAATACCTATACATTTCACAGAAGGAGTCCTGAAATTTTTTCACTGCCACATGATGTTAATAACTTGGCCTTATTTCAGTGTTTAATCTTCATTATTTTGAATCTAACTGAGCTGATTTATCATCCATTATATATCTAACCATTGTTAATGCCTGTTTAAATCTACCTAAAATTAATAACATGTATCTCCTATTCACTTTTGTGTGAGTAATTAGCTAATTTGTACTGTACAGGGAGGGGGTCCTACATTTCTTGAACATTCCCAGCTATCACACAACTTTTTAAACTTCAGTATGCCATCTCCATTTACTATGTCTAAGGCTTTTGACAGGGTGTGGCATCGGGGTCTCATCTCTAAACTTCCCTCTTTTGGCTTCCCTCCCTCACTTTG
>JAYMFT010397364.1:0-19200 GCA_038088735.1 Panulirus argus
GGTTCCCAGGTCACAGTGGGTCTGCGGTAGGGTGTGTGATGTCACTGTGACTGTTCAGTCTGTTTATGGATGGGATGATGAGGGAAGTAAATGCAAGGGTTTTGGGGAGAGGGGCAGGTCTGCATTCTAGTAGGGTTAGGGGTGCTTGGGAGGTGAGTCAGTATTGTTTTGCTGATGACACGGTGCCAGTGGCAGATTCGAGTGGGAGACTGCAGAATTTTGTTCCAAGTCTTGGAGGATTTGAAAGCAGGAAGTTGAGACTAAGTGTGAATAATAAGGTAATTAGGCTAAGCACAAGAGCGAGACAGGTTAGTTACAATCCGAGTTTGAATTGAGAAAACTTGGAGGATGTGAAATGTTTTCGATATCTTGTGGGTGGACATGACAACGATTGGAACCAAAGGGACCGAAGTGAATCATAGGGTGGGTAAGGGGGTGAAGGTTCTGGAAACATTGAGGAATGTGTGGAAAAAGTGGCCTTTATCTGCGTGGGCGAAGAGGAGTATGTTTGACGGTCTGCGGATGCGAGAAAGGACGGAAGAAAGTAAATGTTTCTTGCTGAGTTTCATGTCGTGGCCTCTGGTTGCTTCGTCTTCGCATCTTTCGAAGGAAGGTCGTCGGACTAGTTCAGAAACTTAAAAAAGCTCTGATCAAGCCACCCCATACTCTTCTCTCTTCCATAGAGGCTAAACTTTTAACCTCATTTTTGACTCATCTCTCTTAAGCTTTGTAGTATAACTTCTGGACCTTCTCTATGAGCTCTTTGTGCTTCTTTAGTTGCGATGACCAAACCTTGAGAAACATATTCTAGTTTTGGAATGTGAAGTTGCTCAGTATTTCCTTATCCATGTACATGAATGTTATTCTGATGTTTGTCAGCACACAGAGTGGCTCCTCTACAATCCTTCGAAGGTGGAGCTCCTCTAGCAGCAGGTTAGTTGCGGTGTCGACTCTTAAATTACTGTTAATTACAGATTCCTGCCGCTTATTTCCTGCTATTGAGGCCTTTCTCTGTGTCCCATCCTCATTTTTTTTTTCAGTTACTTAGGTTGAATTTAAATTCCATATATCAGACCAATTTTGCAATTTGTCAAGGTCCCCTTGCAAGTTAATGCACTCCTCTTATTTCCAGACACTTCATATTCAGACTCACACACTCACCTACCTTGCTAACCCTCATTACAGTGCTTTTATTCACGATACCTCTGAAGATCCTTCTGCCGTTGTTTGCAGATGACACGGCTCTGGTGGCCTGCTCAAGCGAGAGAAACTGCAGAAGCTAGAATCTAAGTTTGGAAGAGTGCGTGAAAGGAGGAACTTGAGATTTAGAAGGAATGAAATTAAACATTCTATGCTTGCCTCATCACCTTGGCATCATCCGCAAACACATTCAAGTACGAGTCCAATCTTGTCCTTTTGTGATTACCTTTCTGTAATTACCTGTTTGTACCGAACGGGAGACAGTTGTGGGACCCACTTCGTATGTGTGTGTGTATGTAAATAGATGAATAAATATATATAAAACGGTTTATTGAATCCAAGAAGCCATTCGGCTGAAAATACCTTGGCCTGAGCCAGGTACCCATTTTATCGACCAACCCCTAAGGGTGGATGAACAGTTGGGTTGACTGTGGACCGACTGCCGTAACCAGGATTCGAACCTATGCGCTCACCCTGGGCGGCCCGTAAATGCGTGACGGTCAGGAACACTTTCATATTTTATTGAAGATTATCCGTTACTGGTTTCTCACACACCCTCATGATGTGATGAGTTATGTCCTTCACTTTTTTCTCACACCCTCCCATAATATTTTAAGGTTTTACCGTTACCGGTAATTCACACAGCCTTATATTCTTTTGAGGTTTTTCCATCATTGGTTCCTCACTCACTTTCGTAATGTATTAGGGTTAGTTCCTCACTGGCTGCTCATACACCCTCAAATTGTTTTGAAGTTTGTCCCGCACAAATTCCTCACACTGCCTCATAATATGTTGAGCTTTGTCCCTCACTGAATCCCCCCATGCCCTTATCATGTATTGAGCTTTTTCTCTTAGTGGTTTCTCACACACTCTCATATTGTATTGAGTTTGTCTCTCACTGGATTATCACACAATATCCTAATGTGCTGAGATTTGTCCCTCAGTGGTTCTTCACACCTTCCCATATTGTTTTCAGGTTTGACCGTCACCGGTAACTTACTTATAAATTTTTGAAATTTTTCCATCACTGATTCCTCACACACTATCATAATATATCATGGTTAGTTCCTCATTGGCATCTCATACAAGCTCATATTGTTTTGAAGTTTGTCCCTCAATAATTTCTCACACAACCTCGTAATGTGTTGAGATATGTCCATCACTGGATCATCCCACGCCCACATAATGTGTAGAGGTTTTTTCTCACTGGTTTCTCACACACTCTCATATTGTTTTGAGGTTTTTCTCTCGCTAGATTCTCAGACATTCTCATAATATATTTAGGTTTGACCGTCACCGATAACTCACACACCTTTATAATTTTTTGAGGTTTTCCATCACTGGTTCCACACACACTTCCATAATGTATTAGGGTTAGTACCTCAATGGCTGCTCAGACATCCTCAATTTGTTTTAAAGTTTATCCCTCACAAACTCCTCATACAGCTTTGTAATGTTTTGAGATTTGTCACTCATCGGATCCTCTCACGCCATCATAATGTGTTGAGGTTTTTCTCTCACTGGTTTCTCACACACTCTCATATTTTGTTGAGGTGTCTTTGTCCCTCACTGGATTCTGACACACTCCTAATGTGGTAAAATGCTTGTTCCTCAATGGATCCTCACAACCTCCCACAATGTTTTTAGGTTTGTCCGTCAAAGGTAGCTCACACACCCTTATAATTTTTTGAGATTTTTAAATCACTGGTTCCTCACACACTCATAATGTATTAGGGTTAGTTCTTCACTGGCTGCTCAAAAAAGGTCATTGTTTTGAAGTTTGTCCCTCACTAATTTCTCACACAATTTCGTAATGTTTTGTGATTTGTCCCTCACTAGATCCTCCCATGCCCTCATAATGTGTTAAGGTTTTTCTCTCACTGGATTCTCACACACTCTCATATTGTATAGAGGTTGTCTCTCACTGAATTCTAACACACTCTCAAAATGTGTTTAGGTTTGTCCCTCAATGGTTCCTCACGCCCTCCCATAATTATTTTAGGTTTGACCGTCACCGGTAATTCACACACCCTTATAATTTTTTGAGGCTTTTCCATCACTGGTTCCTAACACACTTTCATAATGATTAGGATTAGTTCCTCACTGTCTGCTCATACACCCTCAAATTGTTTTGAAGCTTGTCCCTCACAAATTCTTCACAAAACCTCATTTTGTGTTGAGATTTTTCCCTCACTGGATCCTCCCACGCCCTCATAATGTGTTGAGGTTTTCTCTCGTTTCTCACACACTCTCATATTTTATTGAGGTTTGTCCCTCAATGGTTCCTTACACTCTCCCTTAATGTTATGAGGTTTGACCGTTACCGATAACTCACACACCTTTATAATTTTTTCATTTTTTTCTATCATTGGTTCCTCACACAGTTTCATGATGTATTAGGTTTATCTCCTCATTGGCTGCTCATACAGTCTCATATTGTTTTGAAGTTTATCCTTCGCTAATTCCTCATACTACCTCGTAATGTGTTGAGATTTGTCCCTCTTTGGATCCTCCCACGCTCTAATAACGTGTTAAGGTTTTTCTCTCACTGGTTTTTCACACCCATTCATATTGCATGAGGTTTGTCTCTCACTAGATTTTCACACACTTTCATTATGTATTGAAGTCTGTCCCTCACTAGTTCCTCACACCCTCCCATAATGTTTTAAGGTTTTAAAGTCGCCGGTAACTCACACACCCTTGTATTTTTTTAGTTTTTTCCATCACTGGTTTCTTACATATTTTCGTAATGTATTAGGATTAGTTCCTCACTGTCTCCTCATAAACCCTCATATTGTTTAAGGTTTGTCTCTCACTAATTCCTCACACAACCTCATAATGTGTCGAGATTTTTTTTTCTCATTGTTTCTTCACACGCTTCAGAATGTGTTGAGGTTTGTCTTCCACTGGTTTCTCACACACTTTCATATAGTATTGTGGTTTATCCCTCACTGGTTTCTCACACACCCTAATAATGTGTTGAGGTATGTCCTTCATTTGTTCCTCACACCCTCCCATAATGTTCTGAGGTTTGACCGTCAACGGTAACTCACCCACCCATCTAATTTTCTGAGGTTTTTCCATCACTGGTTCCTCACACATTTTCGTAATGATTTAGGGTTAGTTCCTCACTGGCTGCTCATACACCCTCAAATTGTTTTAAGATTTGTCCCTCAGAGATTCCTCATTAAACATGGTAATATTTTGAGATTTCTATCTCACTGGATCCTCCCAAGCCCTCATAATATTTTGAGGTTTTTCACTGGTTTCTCACACACTCTTATATTGTATTGAGGTTTATCCCTCACTAGATTATCATATACTCTCCTGATGTGTTGAGGTTTGTCCTTTACGTGTTCTTCACAGCCTCCTATAATGTTTTGAGTTTTGACGTCACCGATAACTCTCACACCCTTATAATTTTTTGAATAATTCCATCAATAGTACTCACACACTTTCATAATTTATTAGGATTAGTTCCTCACTGGCTGCTGATATACCCTCATCTTGTTTTGAAGTTTGTCCCCCATTGATTGCTCACACAACCTTGTAATATGTTGAGATTTGTCCCTCACTGGATCCTCCCACGGCCTCATAATGTGTTAATGTTTTTCTCTCGCTGGTTTCTCGCACACTCTCACACTGTATTGAGGTTTGTCTCTCACTGTTTTTTCACACACTCTCATATTTTATTGAGGTTTATCCCTCACTGGTTTCTCACACACCCTCATAATATTTTTTTTTTCATGTAACGATGATGATGCCCCTGAATGCGCAAACACCCTTAGCCACCCCACTTGTTTGCCTGTTGTGTACATCCGTTGGAGGTCTTTAAATATATTTTAATTCAGTTATGAAATAATAAGTAAAATGAATACATTCATTTTTTAAGTAATTAGAGCAGTATATCGAGACAGCCAGCATAAGTTATCGTTTATTTGTTTATATCGACTCTGCCAGACTACCGGACTGGTGATCAAACCACCGCTGCCAGTGAACTTTTCTTCTCATTTGACCACGCCCTCAACCTTGTAATGTGTTGAGATTTGTCCCTCACTGGATCCTCCCAGCCCCTCATAATGTGTTGAGGTTTTTCTCTCACTGGATTCTCACATACACGCATATTATATTGAGGTTTGTCTCTCACTGGATTCTCACACTCTCATGATGTGTTTAGGTTTGTCCCTCACTACTTCCTCACACACTCCCATAATGTTTTTACGTTTGACCGTCAACGGTAACTCACACACCCTTATAAATTTTTCAGGTTTTTTCATCACTGGTTTCTCATACACTTTCATAATGTATTAGGGTTAGTTTCTCACTGGATGCTCAAACAAGCTCATATTGTTTTGAAGTTTGTCCTTCACTAATTCCTCATACAGTTTCGTAATATGTTGAGATTCGTCCCTCACTGGATCCTCCCACGCCCTCATAATGTGTTGGGCTTTTTCTCTCACTGGTTTCTCACACACTTTCATATTGTATTGAGGTTTGTCTCTCACTGGATTCTAACACACTCTCATAATGTGTTTAGGTTTGTCCCTCACTAGTTTCTCACACCCTCCCATAATTATCTAAGTTTGACCGTCACCGGTAACTCACACACCCTTATAATTTTTTGAGGTTTTTCCATCTCTGGTCCCTCACACACTTTCATAACGCATTAGGGTTTGTTCCTCACTGGCTGCTCATACTCCTTCATATTGTTTTGAAGCTTATCCCTCACAAATTTCTCATACAACCTCAAAATGTGTTGAGATTTCTGCCTCACTGGATCCTCCCACGCCCTGATAATGTACTGGTTTCTCTCACTGGTTTCTCACACACTCTCAAATTGTATCGAGGTTTGTCTCTCACTAGATTCTCACACACTCTTCTAATGTGTTGAGGTTTGTCCTTCAATGGTTCCTCACACTCTCCCATAATATTCTGAGGTTAGACTGTCACCGGTAACTCACACACACTTATACTTTTTTGAGGTTTTATCCATCACTGGTTCCTCACACAAGTTTGTAATGAATTAGGGTTAGTTCCTCACTGGCCACTCATACACCCTCAAATGGTTTAGAAGTTTGTCCCTCAGAAATTCCAGAAACAACCTCGTAATGTGTTGAGATTTCTTCCACACTGGATCCTCCCACGCCCTCATAATGTGTTGAGGTTTTTCTCTCACTGGTTTTTCACACATTCTCATATTGTATTGAGATTTGTCTCTCACTGGATTCTCACACACTCACATAATGTTCCTCACACCCTAATATGATGTTTTAAGGTCTTACCATCACGGTAATTCACACACCTTTACAATTTTTTGAGGTTTTTCCGTCACTTGTTCCTCACACACATTCGTAACGTATTAGATTTAGTTACTCACTGGCCGCTCATATACCCTCATATTGTTTTGAGGTTTGTCTCTCCCTAATTCCTCAAACAACCTCACAATGAGTTGAGATTTTTTCCCAACTTTTTCCTCACACGCCCTCACAGTGTGTTGAGGTTTGTCACCCACTGGTTTCTCACATTTCATATTTTGTTGAAGATTATCCGTCACTGGTTTCTTACACACCCTCATAATATGATGAGTTATGTCCTTCACTTGCTCCAATAATGTTATGAGGTTTGACCGTCACCGGTAACTCACCCACCCTTATAATTTTTTGAAGTTTTTCCATCACTGGTTCCTTACACACTTTCGTAATGTATTAAGGTTAGATCCTCACTGGCTGCTTATACACCCTCAAATTCTTTTGAAGTTTGTATGTCACAAATTCCTCACAACCTCGTAATGTGTCGAGATTTGTCCCTCACTGGATCCTCCCAAGCCCTTGTAATGTTTTGAGTTTTTTTCTTACTGGTTTCTCACACATACTCATATTGTATTGAGGTTTGTCTCTCACTGGATTATCACACACTCTCATAATGTTCCTCACACCCTGCTATAATGTTTAGAAGTTTTACCGTCTACGGTAATTCACACGCTCTTATAATTTTTTGAGATTTTCACATCACTGGATCCTCACACGCTTTCGTAATGTACTATGGTTAGTTCCTCACTGGCTGCTCATACACCCTCATTTTGTTTTAAGGTTTATTCCTTCCTAATTCCACACACAACTTCATAATGAGTTGAGATTTTTCACTCACTGTTTCCTCACACGCCCTCACAATGTGTTCAGGTTTTTCTCACACTGGTTTCTCACACACTATTACTTTGTATTGAGGTTTATCCCTTACTGGTTTCTCACAAATCCTCATATGGTATTTAGGTATGTCCTTCACTTCTTCCTCACACCTTCCCATAATGTTTTGAGGTTTTACCCTCACCGGTATCTTACCCGCCCTTATAATTTTTTCAGGTTTTTCCATCACTGGTCCCATACACACTTTCGTAATGTATTAGGGTTATTACCTCACTGGCTGCTCATACACTCTCAAATTATTTTGAAGTTTTTCCTTCACTAATTACTCACACAACGTCGTAATGTGTTGAGATGTGTCACTCACTGGATCCTCCGAAGTCCTCATAATGTACTCAACTTTTTTTCTCATTGGTTTCTCACACACTCTCATACTGTATTGAGGTTTGTCTCTCACTGGATTCTCACACACTCGTAATGTGTTGAGGTTTGTCTCTCATTGGTTTTTCACAACCTCCCATAATGTTTTTTAGGTTTGACCGTCAACGGTACCTCACACACCCTTATAAATTCTTAAGGCTTTTCCATCACTGGTTTCTCATACACTTTCTTAATGTATTAGGGTTAGTTCCTCCTTGGCTGCTCGTACACCCTCATCTTATTTCGAAGTTTGTCCATCACTAACTCCTCACAAAAACCTCGTAATATGTTGATATTTGTCCCTCACTTAATCCTCCAGTGCGCTCATAATGTGTCAAAATTTTTCACTCGCTAGTTTCTCATACACTCTTATACTGTATTGAGGTTTGTCTCTCACTGGTTTCTCACACTCTCATATTGTATCCAATTTATCCCTCACTGGTTTCTCAGACACCCTCATAATAAGCGTTTTTTTTTTTTATTTAATGGTAAGGCCCCTGAATGCGAAAACAGCCTTAGTCCACGCCCACTTGTTTGCCTGTTGTGTACATCCATTGGGGGTCTTAAAATATAGCCTTGATTCAGTTATGAAAAATAAGAAGAATAAATACATTAATTTTTTATTAAGTAATTACAGCAGGATATGGAGACAGCCAGCATAAGTTATCTTTTACTTGTTTATATCAACTTTGCCAAACTACCTCGCTGGTGATCAAACCACCGCTACCTGTGACCTTTTTTTCTACCTGACCTACCTGATCCCGCCCTCGACCCAGGACGGTTGACCGCTCAACCGTCAGTCTGCCCTTGACTTCCATGGGAGAAAGATATAAGGCGAGCGTTGCGTTGTTTGTATAGCTTATACGTGATATGTATAATTAATACGTAGTGAAATGGTCAGTGGTCAAGTGAAGCATTTATTGGTACTTTTTTTTTCCAAGTGTTTTCTGGAAAATAATTTTCTTAACAGTAATAATGTGAACTTGATTTATATTCAAGAAAAAAAGAATTCAAATACCTTGAAAAGTAACGAAAATATTCAATATTTCGGGTGATGCGAAACGATTTGAAAGAACATTGATTAGTTTGTTTTTGTGGGAAGAAAAAATTATTATGAAGTGAGAATGAACAGACGAAAAATGAGTATAACAATTTCTTAAGAAAGATATGATTATTTAAATTGTATTTTTTGGGGTGACCATTATCCTAGAAACAGTGTAATTATATGGAAGATTTGTGAAAGTAATTAATTACTCTAGAGTCTTTTCACTTATGAGGTTTGTCCATCACTTGTTCTTCACACACTTTCATAATGTATTAGGATTAGTTCCTCACTGGCTGCTCATGCTCCCTCATATTGTTTTGAAATTTGTCCATCACTCATTCCTTACACAACCTCGTAATGTGTTCAGATTTGTCCCAAACTAGATCCTCCAACGCCCTCATAATGTGTTAAGGTTTTTCTCTCCCTGGTTTCTCACACTCTCATATTGTATTGAGGTTTGTCTCTCATTGGATTCTCACACACTCTCATAACGTTCTTCACACCCACCTATAATGTTTTGAGGTTTTACCGTCTTCGGTAATTCACACACCCTTATAATTTTTTGAGGTTTTCACATTACTGATTCCTCACACACTTTCGTAAAGTAATAGGGTTAGTTCCTCACTGGCTGCTCATACACCCTCATAATGTTTTGAAGTTTATCCCTCCCTAATTCATCACAGAACCTGAAAATAAGTTGAGATTTTTCAACCACTGCTTCCTCACACGCCCTCACAATGTGTTGAGGTCTGTCTCCCACTGGTTTCTCGCGCTCTTTCATATTGTATTGAATATTATCCTTCACTGGGTTCTCACACACCCTCATAATATAATGAGTTATGTCCCTCACTTGTTCCTCACACCGTCCCATAATGTTTTAAGGTATGACTGTCTCCGGTAACTCACCCATCCTTATAATTTTTTGATGTTTTTCCATCACTGGTCACTCACACACTTTACAAATGTATTAGGGTTAGTTCTTCACTGGCTTCTCATACACCCTCAAACTGTTTTGAGGTTTGTCCCTCTCATATTGTATTGAGGTTTGTCTCTCAATGGATTTTCATACACTCTCCTAATGTGTTGAGGTTTTTTTCGCAATGGTTCCTCACATCCTCCCATAATGTTTTTAGGCTTGACCGTCACCGGTAACTCACACACCCTTATGATTTTTTGAGATCTTTTCATCACTGGCTCTTCACACACTTTCATAATGTATTAGGGTTATCTCCTTACTTGCAGTTCATAAAAGCTTATATTGTTTTAAAGTTTGTCCCTCATTAACTTCTCACACAAATTCGTAATGTGTTGAGATTTGTCCCTCACTGGATCCTCCCATGCCCACATAATGTGTTGAGGTTTTTCTCACACTGGTTTCTCACACACACTCATATTGTTTTGAGGTTTGTCTCTCACTGAATTCTCACACACTCTCATAATTTGTTTAGGTTTATCCTTCATTAGTTCCTCACACCCTCCCATTATGTTTTGAGGTTTGACCGTCACCGGTAACTCACACACCCTTACAATTTTTTGAGATTTTCCATTACTGGTTCCTCACACATTTCATAATGTATTAGGGTTAGTTCCTCACTGACTGCTCATACACCCTCAAATTGTTTTGAAGTTTGTCCCTCACAAATTCCTTACACAACATCTTAATGTGTTGATATTGTCCCTCACTTGATCCAACCACGCCCTCATAATATGTTGAGATTTTACTCTCACTGTTTTCTCACACACTCTTGAATTGTATTCAGGTTTGTCTCACTAGATTCTCACACACACTCATAACGTGTTGAGGTTTGTCCCTTACTAGTTCCTCACAACCTCCTATTATGTTTTGAGGTTTTACCGTCGCTGGTAACTCAAAGAAACTTATACTTTTTGAGGTTTTTCCATCACTGGCTCCTCACACACTTTCGTAACGTATTAGGGTTGGTTCCTCACTGTTTGCTCATACACCCTTATCTTGTTTTGAAGTTTGTCCCTCACTAATTCCTCACACAACCTCGTAATGTGTTTAGAGTTCTCCCTCACTGGATCCTCCAACGCCCTCAAAATGTGTTAAATTTTTACTCTTGCTAGTTTCTCACACACACTGATACTGTATTGAGGTTTGTCTCTCATTGGTTTCTTACACACCATCATAATATGCATTTTTTTTTTTCATGTAACGGTGATGATGCCCCTGAATGCGCAAACAGACTTAGCCACGCTCACTTGTTTGCCTATTGTGTACATCCGTTGCTGTTCTTTAAATGTAGCCTTCATTCAATTATGAAACAATAAATTTAAGTACATTATTTTTTAAGTAATTAGGGCAGTCTATCGAGACAGCTAGCGTAAGTTATCGTTTGTTTATATCGACTCTGCTAAACTACCGGACTGGTGGTCAAACCACCGCTGCATGTGACCTATTTTTCTACTTGACCTACCTTCCCCCCCCCCCCCATATCGACCAAGGCCGGTTTACCGCTCAACTGTCAGTCTGCCCTTGACCTCCGTGGAAGAAAGATTTCAGGTAAGCGTTGCGTTGTCTGTATAGACAATCGTAATATGTATGGTTAATACGTGACGAAATGGTCAGTGGTAAAGTGAAGTATTTATTGGTACTTTTTTTCCGTGTTTTGTTGAAAATAATTTTCTTAACAGTGATAATGTGAACTTGATTTATTTTCAAGAAAAAGCAATTCAATTATTTTGAAAAGTAACGAAAATAATCAGTATTTCGGGTGATGCGAAACGATTTGAAAGAACTTTGATTAATTTGTGTTTGTGGGAAGAAAAAATTATTATGAAGTGAGATTGAACAGACAAAAAATTAGTATAACAATTTGTAAAGAAAAATCTGATTATGTACAGTGTATTGCTTTGGGTGACCAATATCCTAGAAACAGTGTAATTATAAGGATGATTTGTGAAAGCAATTACTTACCCTAGAGTCTGGTCACTTATGAGGTTTGTCTATCACTTGTTCTTCACACACTTTCATAATGTCTTAGGTTTATTCCTCACTGGCTACTCATACACCCTCATATTGTTTTGAAATTTGTCTCTCACTAATTCCTCGCACAACCTCGTAGTGTGTTGAAATTTGTCCCTCATTGTATCCTCGAACGCCCTCACAATGTGTTGAGGTTTTTCTCTCACTTGTTTCTCACACTCGTATTGAGGTTTTTCTCTCACTGGATTCTCATACATTCTCATAATGTTCTTCTCACCGTCCTATAATGTTTTGAGGTTTTTCCGTCAACGGTTATTCACACACCCTTATAATATTTTGAGGTTTTCACATCACTAGTTCCTCACACACTTTCGTAATGTATTAGGGTTAGTTCCTCACTGGCTACTCATACACCCTTATATTTTTTGAGTTGCATCCCTCCCTAATTCCTCACACAACTTCAAAATGAGTTGAGATTTTTACCTCACTGCTTCCTCACACGCAATCACAATGTGTTGAGGTTTGTCTCCCACTGGTTTGTCACACACTTTCATATTGTATTGAGGTTTATCCCTCACTGGTTTATCACACACCATCATAATGTATTGAGGTATGTCCTTCACTTTTTCCTCACACCCTCCCATAATCTTCTGAATTTTGATCGTCACCGGCAACTCGCCCACCCTTATAATAATTTGATGTTATTTCGTCTCTGGTCCCACACACACTTTCGTAATGTATTAGGGTTAGTTCCTCACTGGCTGCTCATACAAAATCAAATTGTTTCAAGTTTGTACTTCAGTAATTCCTCATACAACCACGTAATGTTTTGAGATTTGTCCCTCACTGGATCCTCCCACGCCCTCATAATGTGTTGAGGTTTTTCTCTCACCAATTTTTCACACACTCTCATATTGTATTAAGGTTTGTCTCTCACTGGATTCTCACACACTCTCCTAATGTGTTAAAGTTTGTCCCTCAGTGGTTCCTCACAAACTCCCATAATTTTTTAGGTTTGACCGTCAGCGGTAACTCACACTCCCTTATATATTTTTGAGGTTTTCCATCACTGGTTCCTCATACACTTTCATAATGCATTGGTGTTAATTCCTCCCTGGCTGCTCAAACAAGCTCATATTGTTTTGAAGTTTGTCCCTTACTAATTTCTCACACAACATCGTAATGTGTTGAGATTTTTCCCTCACTGGATCCTCTCACGCCCTCATAATGTGTTGAGTTTTTTTTTTCTCGCTGGATCCTCACACACACTCATATGATATTGAGGTTTGTCTCTCACTGATTTCTCACACACTCTCATAATGTGTTTAGGTTTGTCCCTCATTAGTTCCTCACACTCTCTCACAATCTTTTTATGTTAGACCGTAACCGGTAGCTCACACACCCTTATAATTTTTTGAGATTTTTCCGTCACTGGTTCCTCACACACTTTCATAATTTATTAGGGTTAGTTCCTTACTGGCAGCTCATTCAAGCTGATATTGTTTTGAAGTTTATCCCTCACTAATTTCTCACACAACTTCGTAATGTGTTGAGATTTGTCACTCACTGGATCCTCCCACGCCCTCATAATGGTTTAAGGTTTTTCTTTCACTGTTTTCTCATACACTCTTTATTGTATTGAGATTTGTCTCTCACTAAATTCTCACACACTCTCATAATGTGCTGAGGTTTGTCCCTCAGAAGATCCTCACTCCCTCTTATTATATTTTGTGGTTTTACCGTCACCGGTAACTCACACACCCTTATACTTTTTTGAGGTTTTTCCATCACTGGTTCCTCATACACTATCGTAATGTCTGCTCATACACCCTCATAATGTTTTGAGGTTTGTCCCTCACAAATTCTTCACACAACTTTATAATGTGTTTAGATTTTTCCCTTACTCTTTCCTCACAGGCCCTCACAATATGTTAAGGTTTGTTTCCCACTGGTTTCACACACACTTTCATAATGTATTGAGTTTTATCCCTCACTGGTATATCACACATCGTCAAATTGTTTTGATGTATTTCCTTCACTTGTTCCTTAAACCCTCCCATAATGTTTTTAGGTTTGACAGTCACCGATAACTTACACACCCTTATAATTTTTTAAGGTTTTTCCATCAATGGTTCTTCACACACTTTCGTAATGTATTACAGTTAGTTCCTAACTGGTTGCTCATACAAAATCAAATTGTTTTCAAGTGTGTCCCTCACTAACTCCTCACACAACTTCGTAATGTGTTGAGATTTGTCCCTTACTGGATCCTCAAACGCCCTTATGATGTGTTGAGGTTTTTCTCTCACTGGTTTGTCACACACTCTCGTACTGAGGTTTGTCTCTCACTAATTTCTCAGACACTCTCCTAATGTGTTGAGATTTGTCCCTCAGTGGTTCCTCACATACTCCAATAATGTTTTGAGGTTTGACCGTCACCGGTAACTCACACACCCTTATAATTTTTTGAGATTTTTCCATCACTGGTTCATAACACACTTAGATAATGTATTAGGGATAGTTACTCACTGGCTGCTTAAAAGAGCTGATATTGTTTTGAAGATTGTCCCTCAATAATTTCTCACACAACCTCGTCATGTGTTGAGATTTGTCCTTCACTGTATCCTCCCAGGCCCTCATAGTGTGTTGAGGTTTTTCTCACTTAATTCTCACATACGCGCATATTATATTGAGGTTTATCTCTCACTGGATTCTCACACTCTCATAATGTGCTTAGGTTTGTCCCTCACTACTTCCTCACACACTCCCATAATGTTTTTACGTTTGACCGTAACCGTTAACTCACACACCCTTGTAATTTTTAGAGATTTTTCCATCACTGGTTCTTCACATACTTTCATAATATATTAGGGTTAGTTCCTCATTGGCAGCTCAAACAAGCTCATATTCTTTTGAAGTATGTCCCTCACAAATTTCTAACATAACTTGGTAATGCGTTGAGATTTCTCCTTCATTGGATCTTCCCACGTCCACATAATGTGTTGAGGTTTTTCTCTCACTGGTTTCCCACACACTCTCATATTATTTTGAGGATTTTCTCTCACTGGATTCTCACATATTTTCATAATAGGTTTAGATTTGTCCCTCATTAGTTCCTCACACCTTCACATAATGTTTTTAGGTTAGACCGTCACCGGTAACTCACACAACCTTATAATTTTTCGAGGTTTTTCCATCACTGGCTCCTCTCACACTTTCCTAATGTATTAGGGTTAGTTCCTCATTTGTTCCTCATATACCCTCAAATTGTTTTGAAGTTTGTCCCTCACAAATTCCTCAATCAACCTCGGAATGTGTTTAGATTTTTCATTCACTGGATCCTCCCACGCCCTCATAATGTGTTGAGGTTTTTCTTTTACTGTCTTCTCACACACTTTCATATTTTATTGAGGTTTGTTTCTCACTAGATTCTCACACACTCTCCTAATGTGTTGAGATTTGTCTCTCAATGGTTCCTCACATACTCCCATAATGTTTTGAGGTTTGACCGTCACCGGTAACTCTAAACCCTTACAATTCTTTGAAATTTTTCCATTACTGGTTCCTCACACACTCTCATAATGTATTAGGGCTAGTTCCTTCCTGGCTGCTCAGACAAGCTCATATTGTTTTGAAGTTTGTCCCTCACTAATTTCTCACACAGCCTCGTAATGTGTTGAGATTTATCCCTAACTGGATCCTCCAACGCCCTCATAATGTGTTGAGTTTTATCTCTAACTGAATTCTCACACATATTCATATTGTGCTGAGGTTTGTCTCTCACTGGATTCTAATACTCTCATAATGTGTCTAGGTTTGTCCCTCACTAGTTCCTCACACCCTCCCATAATGTTTTTAGGTTTGATCGTCCCCAGTGTCTCACACACCCTTATAATTTTTTGAGGTTTTTCCAACGCTAGTTCCTCAAAAACTTTCATAATGTATTAGGGTTAGTTCCTCACTGGCTGCTCATACACCCTCAACTTGTTTTGAAGTTTGTCCCTCACAAATTCCGCACACAACCTCGTAATGTGTTGAGATTAGTCCCTCACTGGATTCTCCCACGCTCTCATAATGTGTTGAGATTTTTCTCTCCCTGGTTTCTCACACACACTCATATTGCACTGAGGCTTGTCTCTCACTAGATTCTCACACACTCTCCTTAAGTGTTGAGGTTTGTCCCTCACAACTTTCTAACACCCTTCCACAATGTTTTGAGGTTTGACCGTCGCCGGTGACACACACCCTTATATTTGTTGAGGTTTTTCCACCACCGGTTCTTTACATATTCCCGTAATGTATTAGGGTTAGTTCCTCACTAGCTGCTCACACACCCCCATATTGTTTTAAAGTTTGTCCTTCACTAATTCCTTACACAACCTCATAATGTATTGAGATTTTTCCCTCATTGTTTCCTCACACGCTTCAAAATGTGTTGAGGTTTCTCTCCCACTGGTTTCTCACACACTTTCATACAATATTGTGGTTTATCCCTCACTGGTTTCTCACACACCCACATATTGTGTTGAGGCATGTCCTACATTTGTTCCTCACGCCTTCCCATAATGTTTTGAGGTTTAACCGTCAACGGTATCTCAACCATCCTTCTAATTTTTTGAGGTTTTTCCATCACTGGTTCTTCACACACTTTCGTAATGTATTACGGTTAGCTCCTAACTGGCTGCTCATACAAAATCAAATTGTTTTCAAGTTTGTCCCTCACTAATTCCTCACAAAACTTCGTAATGTGTTGAGATTTGTCCCTCACTGGATCCTCCCACGCCCTCATAATGTGTTGAGGTTTTTCTATCACTGATTTGCTACACACTTTCATATTGAGGTTTGTCTCTCACTAGTTTCTCAGACACTCTCCTAATGTGTTGAGATTTGTCCCTCAATGGTTTCTCACATACTCCCATAACGTTTTGAGGTTTGACCGTCACCGGTAACTCACACACCCTTATAATTTTTCGAGATTTTTCCATCACTGGTTCATCAAACACTTTCATAATGTATTAGGGATAGTTCCTCACTGGCTGCTTGAAAGAGCTTATATTGTTTTGAAGTTTGTCCCTCAATAATTCTTACACAACCTCGTAATGTGTTGAGATTTGTCCCTCACTGGATCCTCCCAGGCCCTCATAATGTGTTGAGGTTTTTCTCTCACTTAATTCTCACATACACGCATATTATATTGAGGTTTGTCTCTCACTGGATTCTCACACTCTCATAAAGTGCTTAGGTTTGTCCCTTTCTACTTCCTCACACCCTCCCATAATGTTTTTACGTTTGACCGTAACCGTTAACTCACACACCCTTGTAGTTTTTTGAGATTTTTCCATCACTGATTCTTCACATACTTTCATGATATATTAGGGTTAGTTCCTCAATGGCAGCTCAAACAAGCTCATATTGTTTTGAAGTTCATATTTTTTTGAAGTATGTCCCTCACTAATTTCTAACACAACATCGTAATGTGCTGAGATTTGTCCCTCATTGGATTTTCCCCTGCCCACATAATGTGTTGAGGTTTTTCTCTCACTGGCTTCTCACACATTCTCGTATTGTTTTGAGGATTTTCTCTCACTGGATTCTCACACATTCTCATAATAGGTTTAGATTTGCCCCTCATTAGTTCCTCACACCCTCCCATTGTTTTTTTAGGTTTGACCGTCACCGGTAACTCACACACCCTTATAATTTTTTGAGGTTTTTCCATCACTAGTTCCTCTCACACTTTCATAATGTATTAGGGTTAGTTCCTCACTGGTTCCTCATATACCCTTAGATTGTTTTGAAGTTTGTCCCTCACAAATTCTTCAAACAACCTCGGAATATGTTTAGATTTCTCATTCACTAGATCCTCCCACGCCCTCATAATGTGTTGAGGTTTTTCTTTCTGTTTTCTCACACACTAAAATTCTATTGAGGTTTGTCTCTCACTAGATTCTCACACACTCTCCTAATGTGTTGAGATTTGTCCCTCAATGGTTCCTCACATACTCCCATAATGTTCTGAGGTTTGACCGTCACCGGCAACTCACACACCCTTACATTTTTATGAAATATTTCCATCACTGTTTCTTCACACACTCTCATAATGTATTAGGGTTAGTTCCTCATTGGCTCATATTATTTTGAAATTTGTCCCTCACTAATTTCTCACACAGCCTCGTAATGTGTTAAGATTTGTCCCTAACTGGATCCTCCAACGCCCTTATAATGTGTTGAGTTTTTTCTCTAACTGAATTCTCACACACATTCATATTGTACTGAGGTTTGTCTCTCATTGGATTCTAACACACTCTCATAATGTGTCTAGGTTTGTCACTCACTAGCTCCTCACACCCTCCCATAATGTTTTTAGGTTTGATCGTCCCCAGTGTCTCACACACCCTTATAATTTTTTGAGGTTTTTCCAACACTGGTTCCTCAAACACTTTCATAATGTATTAGGGTTAGTTCCTTACTGGCTGCTCATACACCCTCAACTTGTTTTGAAGTTTGTACCTCACAAACCTATCACACAACCTTGTAATGTGTTGAGATTAGTCCCTCACTGGATTCTCCCACGCTCTCATAATGTGTTGAGATTTTTCTCTTACTGGTTTCTCACACACACTCATATTGTATTGACGTTTGTCTCTAACTGGATTCTCACACACTCTCCTAAAGTGTTGAGGTTCTTCCCTCACAAGTTTCTCACACCCTTCCATAATGTTTTGAGGTTTGACCGTCGCCGGTAACTCACACACCCTTATATTTTTTGAGGCTTTTCTATCACTGTATCCTTACATATTCTCGTAAGGTATTAGGGTTAGTTCCTCACTGGCTGCTCATATACCCTCATATTGTTTTGAAGTTTGTCCTTCACTAATTCCTCACACAAGCTCGTAATGTGTTGAGATTTTTTTCCTCACTGTTTCCTCACACGCTTCAAAATGTGTTGAGGTTTCTCTCCCACGGGTTTCTCACACACTTTCATACAGTATTTTGGGTTATCCCTCACTGGTTTCTCACACACCCACATAATGTGTTGAGGTATGTCCTACATTTGTTCCTCACACAATCCCAAAATGTTTTGAGGTTTAACCGTCAACGGTAACTCACACACCCTTATAATCTTTTGAGGTTTTTCCATCACTGGTTCCTCTCACACTTTCATAATGTATTTTGGTTAGTTCCTTACTGTTTCCTCATATACCCTCAAATTGTTTTGAAGTTTGTCAAGTAAGGAGACAGAGCTAGAACCACCCCAAATGTGGGAGTAGTACTCCATACAAAGACGAATCAATCCCTTATATAAACGGAGCAGCTGTTCAGAAGAGAAAAAGTTACATCTAATCAGAATACCCAGTTTCTTAGAGGTAACCTTAGCTATTCCCATAATGTGGGGTTTCCAAGAAAGATTGGATGTTACAGTAATATCAAGTATGTTCATTGAGTTA